>QQNG01000270.1:0-191634 GCA_003666085.1 Pseudocercospora crystallina
TCTAAGATCCTGCAGTGCGGCCTCCATGTTGTGTATTTTGAGAGAGATATAACAAAAAGAAGATGAAGCCAAAGTGCGAAAATCTGTGCATCACGTGATGCTGTGCACCAGGTGGGGAACACTTCTACTTTCCGCGGGCTTTCCTGGGCTGTTATTCGATGAATAGTTGCCGTCGCCAGCCACGGAGGTGTGATAGCGGTGTGACAACACCTAGAAGGCATCTCTTGCGAAGTATCGTGACCGTCTTGATCGACTAGCCGTTCTAAAACAGGAGCTTGCTCAAAGGATCTCGCACGGAACGAGGCCGTGAGTATAGTCAATTCAATTCGCTAGAACGCTCACACTGGGTCTACGCTCGCTATGCTCTGCATTGGCATCAAGTCTGTACCTTCTCCTCATCTGGTTGTTGGTCTTCTTGCCGCGGCTTCTTCCTGTCGTCCATATAGCTCTTGATCAAAAACAGAACTGCAAGGCCAACGCCTAAACTTGCCAATCCAATGCCCATGTAAAGTGCACTTCTGTAGCCGTGCAGTGTATCGTTCCATGTCAGTCCGCCGTTATTCACGTGAACTTCGACCGTGCCTGCGAAACCAAGTCCGAGGGAGATGCTGTAGTTGACCTATAGCAAACACATGTCAGCTCTTCAACGTCTTGACAGGTAGATGGAGATTTCACTCACGATTGTGTTCACCAAGCTCGCTGCAACACCCTGGTGTTCCTTATCTACAGAGTCTGAAATAACCAGTGTCGCGGATGGAAAGCTCATGTCCATTCCAAAGGGCGCGATGAGCATGCAGACGAAGATCTGCGCCCAGTAGACCTGGAATGGAGGCAGAGTCGCAATGAGGATCGTTCCGGTCAAGAAAGAACACATGGCAATAATCATGACCCACGCTGGCCGGAGCTTGTGCAGCAGAAGGCCCGTGATGACAGCAGCGACGGCCCCGGAGATCGTCAATGGGCTAAGATAGGCGGAGGCAAGGAGTGGTGAGGCGCCTCGCAGGACCTCGAGGATCTGCCAGAGATAGAAGACCCAGACGCCAAAGTTGCCCCATCCACAGGCCACGCACGCGAGGACGAAAGCGTTCGAGGTTGTGAGAACGTCCATTGGCAGGAGAGGATTCTTCGCAATTTTGATCTCGATCCAGAAGAATGCCGGCATCAGCAATACTCCAAGGACCAGAGTGACGATGCATTGAGGCGAGTTCCATCCATCAATTGGAGCCTGATTCCATGCAAAGTTGAAGAGAACCAGTGCTGTGATACCCACAGAGGCGCCGAGTAGATCTAGTTCCCATATCGCACCCCAGAACTTCTTGCCTCCAAGACCCGGCTTGTGAGTCTGGGGGTCCGGAATGAGGACTGCCGCAACACCTGCAATGACAAGGAGGACAATCGCGAAGGACCAGAATGTCCAAGGCCACCACGCAAGTGCGAATAAGCCTCCGAAGACTGACCCGACGATGGATCCGCCTGGAGCGCAAGCGCCGAAGATAGCGAAAGCCATATTCTTTCTCTTTCCGGTCTGGTAGAGTCCACCAAGCAGAGCGAGGCCGTTCGGTAGACAGATCGCGGGTCCCATTCCTTGGAATACTCTTGCGAAGATGAACAGAACGTAATTCGAATATACTGCCAGTCCTGCCACCATAGACCACAGGGCGTACCAGCAGTATCCGATGACCAGCATCTTCTTCCAGCCAAACAGATCGCCAAGCCGCCCGGTGAAGAGAATGAAAGTGCCGACGGTGAGGGAGTACCCTGCAATGAGCCAGGAAAGGATGCCCGGATCTGTGATGCCATAGTGGTCGCCGATGATGTGCAAGATCGATAATGTCTGACCCAGCCCAATCTGAGTTGTGAACTGGGCAAGCACGATCAGACCGACAACGAGAATCTCCCTCGGCAACGACACTTGGTGTTCGAGTGATTTCGTCTGGGTCAGTGCAGCTCGTTCGGCCTCCCGCTCATGCTCGTCCAGTTGAGGTTGCGGAGAAGGGGCTCTGGGTGGAGTCTCGATCTCTTCTTTTGTTGACTTGGCATTGTGGTCGTCCGCTTCTGATTCTGATGTTGGAAGTCGTGACAGTTCGTCCTTCGACTTCTCAGGATCCATCGTTGACGCTTCGAGATGGACCAAGTCCACTAGAAATCTGTTGCTTCGCGCTTCTTCTGACTAGAACCAATGCTTTTTCCTCGTCAATACGTCTGTTTGTCGTAAGTGGCAGGGATGTCAGACTGGGGCCGAAAATTCCAGATTGAGTAAACGGTGGTGAGACTCGCTCGTCACCACATGGGAGCCGAGATGGATTATATTCCAGGCTATCGAAGCACCCTGTCGTCGAACGCGTACCGAATCTTCGGTAGGCAAACGCGACAGATTTCTCTAACTTAGTCGGGATTGCTGATTGATGAAGCCGGATGTAGGTTCGCAGATAAACACGACTAATTGCAGGATCCGCAATAGCCCCGAGAGGGATAGTCAACTGCAGGATGGCCCACCTCGACCGTGTTTCGTAGTTCGTACAATCGTACAACGTACCAAGATATGTATCAGATGAAGGAAACAACAGCGAAGAACGAATCCTTTCGATTGCGAGGAAAGGACCACCTACGACTTGCATGACATCAAACACCGAGGCACCGTTGAGCCGTCCATACGCAGGAAGGTTGGTGATGTGTCGGGCGGCGACCCGAAATGTGCATTCCGCACGAGACTACACATCGTACTCGCTGCTGTTCATCCGAAATGGTCAATGTTGGTAGTCAGCAATTTGATGTACAGACAGTCATCAAGGGCGCGCATTGTCAGGAGGACACCGTGAATGGGAAAGTTGTTGCGTGGGTTCTGCGGACGAAGGTACCGTTGTAACCGCCCAGCGGAAGGCCTCCGCTGTGATGATGTTGCTGCCAAGAGTCTCGGCCGTTAAGTGAGTGACCGAAGACCGATCGGCCGAAAGTAGCCTCTTCTATCATCGCCGAAACGACGGGCAGACATCACTCGATATCGAACCTGGTAGTTCTTCGTAGTCGCTACAAAGAATTGAACATCGATTCCACTCTTCCAGAAAAGTCTCGTTTTTGGAAAGGTTTTTGCAGGTCTAGAACCAGGCAGGTTCTGTAAGGATCTTGGGAGGGAGAAGAGTATTGGTCCGATTGACATAGATTTTGAATCTTGAATGAATTGAATTTGGAGGTCGAATTCAAAGTCAATCAAACCTTTGATTGAATATTCAGATTCGTTCAAGATTCATTCAGCCTCCTGCCTATAGCGAGAGTCAGTCAAGAGCTGTTACCTTAGGCTTGGCGAGCAGAAAGCAAGGTTGTCAACTGACCTAGTTATAGGAGCTATTATCAAAGAACAGGGCGTAGATACGCCTCCTCGAGTTGTCTAGGCTAGGCGGTATATTCACCCTGTCGTCGTTACTCCTCACCACCTCGCTGCCCTCAGGTTTTGAGTACCTGATTGAATGATTGAATAGCGAGAGCCGGATTCAAAATCAATTCAATCAAACATTGAATGAATGTTTGAATGTTCAGTCAGGATTCAAAATCTATGCCGATTGATGACAGAACCTTCTATTCAATGACAACAGCAGACCTCAACTGAGACCCAGTGTCTGGTCCTCCTGCTCTCTCATCTGTACCTTGTTTGATCGTCCGAGACTTGTGCTCTGCGTCTCCTAATGCCTTCGAGCAGCAGCAATCCCATCTCCTTCGATCCTGTCCACACCAGCCTTCTCATAAACCTCCGCAAGGAACGTACCCGCTTGCGGCAAAAGCAGCTGAGATTCGCCATCTTCTCCAGTCTCCAGAGTATCCACCACCTGTCGTCGTATTGCCTGATCAAACGCTTCCCACTCATCCTGCCACTCCCAGGTACGCACGGCGTCCGCATCCCGTGCGCGGATGAGCGATTCCAGTAAGAAGAGGTTGGCATAGATCAACACAACTCGCTTCAAGACAGGTCCATCTTGTCGTTTTCCTTCTTCTCTCCAAGCGGCTTCAGAGGCGGTAGGGTCGTGTGCCTCCTCTTTGTCGATCGGCTCGATGGACTCGTCAAAGAGCTCGTCGCTGTTCTGGTATGCTCTGACATGGAAGTCAAATCGTTCGACGGCTTCGTTACATTCCTGTAGATACTTAGCTCAGCTACATTTAGATGTATTGGTGATAAGTGCTTACCTTGCCACCAAGTTCTCTTGCCTGTCTCCAGATCTGAGCGAAGTGATTGTTGGCACCTTTCCTTCCCCAGGTTAAGGTCATGATGCCGGGAGCTTGGTGAATTTGATTTGGCCGTGATTGAAGCCGATTTCGTCTTTCGCGTCTCCTAGATAGAAGCCTGTTGCGGGTACTGTGGACTGCTATTCCGAAGGTGCGAATTGCGGTGCTCGGCAGAGTGCAGATTCTCGACGTTAAAGTAGACTGGCAGCAGAAAGAGATTTATGATTGCCGTTGAAAGTTTTGCAACCAATTCGCGTTCAATCCAGACGTGACCGTAAGCTTCACGACGTCAGTCTTTGCCTGCGTCCGCCAGCTTTGCCAGGAGACATTGCCAGAATCTTCAGCTCCTTCATCGCATCTCCAGCAAGCATCCAGAGACCACCGCAATAAAGCGTAAAGCAGCAGTGCCCTTTCTCGCTTGCAAAGAAGAAGCGAAACAGCAGAAACAACCTTACCATGGCAGACACAGACGATGCGATCCACTCCATATCGACAGCAGGAGAGACATCATCGCCAGCATCTCCGCGAGCCCCGCTCAAACACCCACGCAAGGCTTTCCCACGACCAATGGAGCGACAGAAGCAGCCAGTCTGGTTGGACTACCGAGCAGCTGGTGATGTCCAAGAAACAAACCGGCCATTCTACGACCCGCCATCTGAGAGGGAGATCAAGCGCCGTCTGGACTCATGCGTGCCGTCGGGCCAGGGAACATACTACACCATCCGTGGAGAATCAGGCCGGATTACTGCTGCTACGATTGCCAGCAGGATAGCGCGCGCCACGCGAGGTGAGACGCAGGAGGATAGAATCGCGGTGGTCGTTCATCACGGGAAACAGACCAAGTGCTGTGCTATCCAGTGAGCAGACAGGCGCAGTGAGCGCATGCGAGCGCGAGAAGATGGAGTCGCTGCCGACCATGGGCAGAGACATGGGTTTCTTTCCGCGTGTTCTGGATGTCTCACTTGAGGCAAGTGACCGTACTGCTACTCGGTACACCAGTGACTGATCTATAGTCACGTACGCAAGAGACCGCAGGCGAACAGCTCCCTTCGCTTTTCCATCCTGTTCTCTCGCAAAAGGTCAGGCTGACATGTTACTGAGTCTCAGTCCCAGAAGATGCATATGCTTAGCCCTTCAGGAAGCCTTCCAGGAACGTCTGTCCCGAGAGCGCATTGCACGGCAAGTAGCGTGTCCAGATCATTTCTCTTTACTTTTCCAAGAGCCATTGTGAGGCTGACTGCCGATCCAGCATGCTTTTACCCAACACAGTGGCAGGGAGACCGCAGCGTGTCTCTTTTATCAAGCCTTGTGTGTCCGCTCGGCCTTTGTACCATGAAGAAGGCGAGCTACAATGAGTTCCGATGAGAAGCAAACGTCGGGCGACACATATGTCTTCTGATGTCCAGCATGCTTCTGAATGCAAGGTTGGGATCGACTTAGTTGAGAAGCGCTCAAGATGCCTCTTACCCTTCAAAACTGGGACTTGCGTCTCTTGGGCGAACAAGACGCATATGCGTACCGGCAGGAAGTCAAGCGCTTCAATGACTGGTGTCGTTACGAAGGCCTTCCGTACCTCCCGTTCGAGAAAATTACCTGGTACAAGCATGGCCGATGTTGCTGCCACAATGAGCCGTTGTGTCGAATATGCCTCCAAGCTTTCGGTGTACCTAGCGATCGAAACACCTCAGCAGTCAAGCCACCGAACCCAGAGTCCGATCCGCTGTACTGGGCTTGGTCCGATTATCGCCGACGTTGGTATGCTAGCGCAGACGGTTCGCACGGTCATGACCGTGGACGCAGCAGAGACCGAAGAAGCTCATCTTCTGGTCGCCGCCGCAGAAATAGCAGCTCCATCGGCCACGGAAGGCAAAATGATGAGCAGAGCGACGGCAGGCTGCACGGCGAAGAAGCGCATGGAGGCGTTTTGCTGACGGCCGCTTCCTGAATCGCCGTATACAACAATCCAAGCCTCCCATTAGCGCCCAACTTGCGCAATGATGAAGTTTACATCCTTCCTCGGACCTCACAGCGGGTACGAATCGTCAACGAAGAGAATGGCCATCAACTTAACGCTCGTGTACCAGACATGTCCGTTAAGGATCTCTCGGCTCGTCTTCTCGGCTCTGATCATTGGCGCTGGGAGCTATGGATGCGCTGGGAGGATCGCGACGGTCGAGGACGTGGGCGGCAGCTGAAGAATCCGAATGCTCATGTTCACTGGGAACTGCAGCATGACGAGCATGGGCGTAGCCTCGACGATGGGGTGGAGAGGGATCTGGTCATTCGACTGGCAGAAGACTGAAGAGGAGTGAGTAGGCAGAGCGGCAGTTTAGCGTGTTGTCGTCGCGGCATGGACGTGAAGTCGCTAAGGGGCCGTGCGCCAAGCATAGCGTTCGCCTTCGAGCGTGTGTTGGTTTAGCAGCCAGCAGTCAACAGACTCATCCACATCACAGCGTCCATTTTCATTCTTTCGTTACCCACCACCGACAACTGAGATGCTCCGCTACGAGGGCGTCTCTTTTGAGCTGCATTGTTCTTCCCAGCCGCCTCTTTGTCCCCAACACCACGAGCCATTGCCGCCAGCACCGACAATATCACCATTGCTCCAGCAGAGCCGACATGTTCAGCAGGAACAAGCCAGCATTCTGTGGCTTAAATGACTGACGAATATAGCCACACAACAGCTCTTAACAGGATCCTACGCGCTGCCGTCTCTGCCACGACCTCCCCTCCTCCTTCCCCAACGTCGACTCTTGCGCCTCCATCGCGGCAGGAAACCAGGCGCCCACTCTCTTCTCGCCTATGCGTCCTCATACCATACGACTTGAAGCGACTTCCGTGGATTGTGTCGACCTGACCGCGGGGGGCGTCGCATTGCGCCTTCGAAGCCTGAGCGACGATATCATCTACAGCCGTCAGCAGCGGACCTTAGGGTCCTACCGCCTCTCCTCGCTCATGGAGGATCCATCTCTACCATGTGCCAGAGGCAGACGCGTTCGTCGGGTCAAATTCATCGCAGCTCAGCGGTCGATCTCAAATATGCTCCCAATGTACATGTCACCTCATGCTAGGCGGTTTCTTTCCTGGTGATCAAATGCCACTGAGCCATTAGCACCACAGGCAGCGCCCTTATCTAGGCTCTTTTTCAGAAGTCGTCCAAATGGATCCTGTCCGAGAAGAGAGTCCAGGCGGCATGGATCGCACATTCTACAGAAGAAACCGGAAGCTTGCAAGAGATGGAAAGGAAGACTAACAGGTCGGATACTGCCACATCTCAGGACATTTGTGGCTAACCATGCGGACACGAAGGAGATGCGCGACATGTACCTGCGTGTGAAAGTTGGAGAGGTGAAAGCACGCGCCTGGACGCTATACCCCTTTCAGCTTTCACGCTTGGCATCGACTTCAGCGCTGGAAAGAAGACCACATCGCGAAGGGTCAAAACCTCATCTACGTTTCTCTTGATCAGCTCCAAAAACAGATGAATCAGAAGAAATATATGCTATCTACGGCTATATGGCACTTCATGAATATTGAAGATTCCTGGCGGGCCCTATTGAGGCCTGAACCTGGGTCTTGAGCATGGCTTGCTCCCGGCTGCCACAGCATGCTCCCGGCCTCATGGCGCTCTCTTGGGAGGCCCATGGCCTTCAAAGGCTGTCTTCCTGAGAGCTCTCGAGAAGCTTGCCGGCTATAGGTAAGATTCAGAGTCAACTTCGACGAATCTAGGGATATTTTGCTAACCTCAGCTCTCACAACAGGACTAATCAACCCAGCATCCGAGGACTTCCTACAAGCCTTCGGGCACTGGCAAGTCTTCTGAAGGTCTCATCGGGAGGCAAGTATGGTCTCTGGACCATTTACAGCAGCTTCGGTCTTGTCTCCACACACGACCTGGCTGACTCTCACTGGCGGTTCTTACTCTCATACACCTAAGCTTGACAGAACCTTGGCACGCCCGAAGCCCGCTGGAGCAACCTCAGGCCTCAACGCCTGACTGCTCCAGAGAACACAGCTCTTGAAGCATACGACTGTTGCCTGAAAACACTGATCCAAACAGAAGCATATAAAGGCCTCCCTTCGAGCGAACGCCCTTCGAACCTCGCTCGACCGTTCATCGACATTCCACGCCATCGCCAACGACCTCCCATATCGAAGCGCACGGATCAGCGAGAGAGCTTGTTGACAAGTTCCTTCCCCCGCTAAGCCGAAAGCAAGTGCCACGCTTGCAAAGCGCGCTTTCCCTTCGACTCGACACACAACACCGAACCGAAACATCCACACGCTTTTCGCGCACCATCGACCCAACACAGCACCAGCAACCTGCCGCTGCATAGCAACTCCGCGAACCACATTCTCAACAACACACAGATAACCGACATTCGAAATGGCTGGCGGCAAGGGTACGAGTCGCGCGATCTGAGGAGCTTCGGCGCAATCTCTAACAGCTGATACAGGCAAGACTGGTGGCAAGACGGGCGGAAAGGCTGGCGGCGACTCCTCTGGCAAGTCCCAGAAGTCGCACTCCGCGAAGGCGGGTCTTCAGGTGAGTTATTTCGTATCGCGTGGATAATAGCGAGGCAGCAAAGCTGGTTGAGGCGGGCGCGTCGCAAGGAGCATTCCTTTACACAGTCGCACACGAGACTGCTCGGACACCAAATCGCGAGCGCGCCCGCCTCATAGCCACCGCTTTGCAGACTTGACGCGTCGTTCAGGCCGATAAACAAGCCCATGCTGACAGATCTACCCCTCATAGTTCCCCTGCGGTCGAGTCAAGCGCTTCTTGAAGTCCCAGACTCAGAACAAGATGCGTGTCGGCGCCAAGGCTGCCGTCTATGTCACCGCCGTCCTGGAGTACCTGACCGCCGAGGTCCTCGAATTGGCCGGAAACGCCGCGAAGGATCTTAAGGTCAAGCGCATTACCCCCCGCCACCTTCAGCTCGCGATCCGAGGTGACGAGGAGTTGGACACGCTCATCCGCGCGACCATCGCCTTCGGTGGTGTCCTGCCGCACATCAACCGCGCCCTCTTGCTCAAGGTTGAGCAGAAGAAGGGCAAGAAGATTGAGGCTTAGACGATGAAAGCCGTGGTTTTCTTGGTGGGATGAGGATGTTGAGGATACCCAGAGACTCGTCGCGAGGGCTCTACTACTACTGCTGCCTACATTACACGGCATGAGGAACGGATGAAGGAGTTTCATGGTGGAGCAATTGCGTTTGGGGAACCAGGATTCACAACCACAATGGCGTTATGAGGCGTATGAGTCACATGCTGTAGCAGTACACATGAAATTGAAGAAAACATTTGCTTAGTTCTCAGTTTCCTTTATTTTTCGTATCACATGCGTTCATGTGATGGGTCTAAAGCTTCTGACATCCAGTCTTGGCATATGAAATTCGCTGATCTGACGAGTCTAGATACAACCAATCTCGTCCTTCTCGACGTTACTTGAAATGGCCATGCCGTCGAGAGCGCAGACCAATGCGAGATCCACTACCTTCCTCGAGAGGCCAACTTTTGATCTTCCAACATGTTGAGACTCCAAATCGAGCACATGCGACTCGACCGGCCACGAATTTCAAGTGGAAATGTAGTATGTGAAGGTGTAATATGTGAGAAGGCGTGTGAAAATGAGGTATGCGACAATGCTAATATACGATACTCCTTCGATTTTCTTAGATGTCTCTCGCTGTGCTAGACTCACTAGGCTCTCTAAGTAACAGACCGAGAGTTTTCCTTCGTTGAGTAGCTCGAGAGCGAACCGGTGAAGTCTACTATCGTTCGACATTTGTCGATAAAGGTGAAGAGGGAATACGTCCTATCCTCGGGCTACTTCTCGAGAGAAGGCAGATGCCAGACCTTGGGCCTCGAAGGCTGGAGAGGAATACTCGGGGCGGTTGTTGTTCAATTACTTCAGGCAGTAACAGGCTGACCAAGCTCTCAAAGTAACAGATCGAGTGTTTTCCCTTGTTAGGTAGCGAGAGAGCAATCCGGTAAGAGTGGCTTACAATTACTGTTTTGCGAGCACAAAAATTTGGGAACCCGTTCAAATATCAGTTCATCTCCAAAGGGAAAGCCAGTCCCAGGCTTCGGAACTCGAAGATCGTGGACGATTGCTTCGATTAGTATATCGAGAGGACGTCCGTACTAGTGTGAGTAATGTAGTGCAGTTGACTTACAATTGAATATTCTCGAGTAAAAGTAAAGAGGAAGCACGCTCACGTACTAGTCTATCTCTTAATGGAATGCATCTACCAGGCTTTGGAAGTCGAAGATTGTAGACGAATACTCGGGTTAGTATGTGGAGAAGAGCTTTGAAGAAATACTGTATGTACCTTTATGTTACTTTACGTTCCTTGTCACATGCTTTCACGTAATAGTGTCGAAACTTTGATACTCGGAGTACGTGAAATATGGAGTACCTTTCTTTCATGTGAAGAGACGCGACATCTGCTTTGATCGCGAACAAGTGGTCTGAAATGCGTCTTGCTCCCACGGTATAGGCGAAGTCCATCGAGTCATAGACTGTAATCTCATGTCCATTTCATTCCTCGAGAGCAAGTTGGCGAGACTCACGCACAACAGACATTTGTGGGTAAAAGTGGTATGACCCTCCTTGGATCATCTCCTCCTCCGACGGAGAAAGTCCCAAGCTCTTCGAAGACAAGGCGATCGTTTCGTAACCGCCCGCTCCCATCGAGAGATTTCTAGTGAATGATGTTTACCTGCTCTTAGCAGTCAGCCGTAAACACTTTCAAAGATATTGCAACTTATCTCTTCATCTCAAGCATCTGCTGGGCTCTTCGAATTTCAGACAGTCATCTCATACCAATTCTATTCCTCGAGAGCATTTCGGCGAGTCTCGCTCACAGTTCGTCGATAAGTGTCTCCACTTGAGTTCCTCTCAGCATCAATCAGGGACCATGCTCGCCGCTGCAAAGACATGAGGTCGATAATGGATTCAGTCCATCGAGAAGCAGCTCGTAGATCTCTCACTGTCATATGTCTCTATGCGATCAAGAAGTAAAGAGGGCAACAGAGCTAGAGATGACTGTTTCTCGTCAGGGAGCAGGCACCAGGCTCTGGACTCGGGAGGGCGAGGATCTTAGACCAACACCCGTTTCGATCTATCAAGAAAGTATCAGCACATCCTCAATTCCATACGTGGTGATACGCCGAGGCAAAGACAGAAGGATCTTCAATCTGTTTGAACATTTCTTCATTTTCACGTCGCTTTCAGAGCCTATTCAAGCTTCTGGGACCACTGACATGCTATCTGGCCGAAACGCGCTTCTCGATGCCCGCGGGCCGAGCGCTCCAGCAGGATGCCTTCATTTACCTTCACATCGCTTCGAACTGCTTGGCGAAGGCGATGCTCAACTGCCTGAATTGGCGTTCATCGCCTTGTGTTGGTTGCCGCGCGCCTCCAAGGTCTGCTCAAGCACATTCACGCGACTTCGAGCGCTTATGAGCGGACCTCCTCAGCCTTGTGCTTTGGTCGCTCGACCACCTCGCCCTCCTTAGGCAGCTTAGGCGCCGGGCCATCCGCCTTGCCCTTGGCCTTGTTGCTGGTGGAGTCCTTGGGCAGCTCCTTGGTGAATGGCAGGAACTCGGGTTCATCGTCAATGTACTTCCGCAGGACCTCCGGCACAATGATACCGTCAGGGGTTTGGTAGTTCTCGAGAATGCAGCAGAGTGCTCGTTCGGTGGCGCAGAGGGTCGAGTTGAGGGCATGGACGTAGCTCTTTTGGTAGGAAGCGTCGGTCTGCTTCTTTTGACCGAATCTGTAACTACGTCAGTAAGTACTTTCGTTGAAAATGGAGATGAGGACTGACCGAATCTCGAGCTCGCGTGTCTGGTAGTCTGTGCAGTTTGAGCAGGAGACAAGCTCCTTGTACTCGCCCTGGTATGGGAACCAAGCCTCGAGATCGTACTTCTTGGCGGCGGCGTTGTTCAGTGCACCAGAGACGATGGCCACGACCCGATATGGGATCTTGAGTGACTTGTAGAAGTCTTCTGAAGTCGCGATCATGTTGTCGAAATGTTGCCAGCTCTCCTCTGGGTTGCAGAGAATGAATTGCTCAATCTTCTCGAACTGGTGGACGCGGAAGATACCCCAGGCATCCTTGCCGTGAGAGCCGGCCTCTTTGCGGAAGCAAGTAGAGTAGCCGCCGTACTTGATTGGGAGATCAGTTGGATTGAGCCACTCACCCTCGTGAAGTGCTGAGATGGGTTGTTCAGAGGTAGCGATCAGGTACTTGTCGGTGGCAGGGTCGTTCTCCTTCTCCGTGACCTTGTAGAGCTCCTCGTCGAATTGCTCAAGCTGGGCCGTCTTGGCCATTGCTTCTCTAAGCATGAAGAATGGAGGCTGTATTGAACGGTAGCCCTTCTGGCGCAGGAATTTTGAACCGTACTGAATGAGGGCCTGGTTGAGCTGGAATCCATAGTCTGTCAAGCAGTAACCTCTGTGGCCGACGATCTTGACACCTCGCTCCGAATCGTAGCCGTCAAGCCGGGTGAGCACCTCGTGATGAGACAAGCAGTCCTTCTTCTCGACCGTCACTCCCTCGGGTGTCCAGTCACGAATCAAAGCGTTGTTGTCCTCGTTGTCCGACACAGGCACAGACTCGTGGACGTAGTTGCCAATGCTCTTGACCTTCTTCAAAAGCTCCTTGTACTTCTGTGCTGCCAGCTCTTCCAATTCTTTCTTCTCTCTCTCCAGGTCATCCTTCTGCTTAAGCAGCGCCTTGAACTCCTCAGGGTCGCCCTTGTTCTTTTTGTTCAAGCCCATGTCCTTCTTGACCTTGTTCATCTTTGCACCCATGTCTGTGCCAGCTGCGTACTGCGTCTTGCGATGATCCTCGAACATATCAATGACCTCGTCAACCACCTCTTCGGGAGCATGGCGGCGTCGTTGCGACTCCTTGATCTTTGCGGGATCACCGCCGCGCTCCTTAATGAAATCGTTCACGTCCAACATGGTGGAAGTTTTCGGAGCGTATGTGTCTGTGAATCGAATTCGTGAGTGCAGTCGCTCCGCCTGTATAAGCGAGCGTGCTGTTGGTCAATGTGGTCGTGTGTGAGTAACGTGTAGTGTGACTGTTTGGCTCTTCAGAAATGTGAATTGGCTGTCGTTTAGAGTTGACACCCCTGCGCCTTGGACCCCTCATTCTGAGGCACCAAGGCATCACTTTCACATGCGCCCTTCCCCGTCAATAAAGACTTCTTCCACTGCATGACAGATTCTAGTCTTGCTCTTGAGAGGTCAGTGTGAGGAAAGAAAAAGACCGAGGGTCAATTGTTCGTAAATCTAGAGAATCATATTGTCATATCTAACATGTGTCCAAGAACGCCCTGAATGCTTCCCGTCGTCAAAATCACATGTCAGCGTTCACTGATTGTGACTGAGTATTATCTGGTATGGTCATGTGAGACGACAATTTTGCTGCCTTTCATGAGCACAGACAATTTGGTTGAAGGTGGAACTGGTAGCTTTTGTGCGAGAGGGCGATCTTCCCACCCTATCTGAATCAGCGAGTGCAGGGTTGATGTGCGTTAAGGACTGGTGGTTCATCATGTTATTTCTCTGGAGTTCCAGCATTATAGGTGGAGTGGGAGGTCGAGCGAAAGCTCTTGTTGGGCCCAGGCGAGTACAGAAAGTGACAAGCTAATGGATGTGGAAATTCCGGCCACGTTTACGCACAGCGTTGTGTTGAAAGGAGAGAGCAATCCAGATGGCGCACTGAGCCGCGAGAAGCCCAGCAAGTCTTTGTTGCCGATGATTGTCCAATATCATCTTCTTCGAGTGACCTCAGGCTCATCAAATGGCCCGTGAGCAAGGCGGAAATACCTCCGAATGCGTCTGCTATCAACGATTTAGGGTACTGCGTTCTGTTGTGGCTTTCACTGATAGACATTTCGAGAGCGGTGGCTGTTTCTGAGGAAGCACTGGGGAACAGTCGTCGACCGAGGCATTTGAGCAGCGGTGAACGATCACCCGCCGTCCATCCCCGCGGTGCTGGTGTGTTTCTTGCCGTTGGTAGCGAATCCGGCAATCGCTACCAGACTTCATCTCGGGGAGAAGCTTGTCACCCATGCTGATGTGGCGTTGATGAGGGCAAGACGCCAGACTGTGGCTCTGCACCTCGGTTTACCTCCTCGCATTGCGAGATCATCGAAACATCGCATGGAGTTTTTGAAGGATCGGCATGTGTGTCCCGAACAGGTGTTTTGCTGTTTTTACTTCTGGATTCGAAAAGTTGAAATGGTGCAATTTGGGATTCTTGCCTTCAGCTCTCCGATCGACTCTCCGAACCAAAGTCAGAATTCAGTGTGAATATGTTCGTGCGTAAAGGCCGATTGATGAATTGTGTCGTTGAAACTTCCAGAAACATGGCCTCCGATGCGAGGCCACGGTGATGCCAATCACAGCACGTTGAGCGTATAGACATTCGAATCAGCGTACTCTGGCCTCCCTGACTAGCCCTCGTCATAATGCGTGCTTCAGAGCTCGGTGAATGCTCAGCTTTTTAGGTAAGAGCCCGATCAGATCCAAAGCGGAGCCTAAGTTAAGTGGCAAGAGACCGCTTGCACTCATCTTCAACCTTCGTTGAGAACCCAGTTGTGTCTGCTGGTGGAGGATTAGATGGAAGGGGGAAGTAATGTCTTCGTAAACTTGTTCGTGAGCCACAGCGCCTGTATCCGTCGTCACTGGGATTGCTGGGGCCGAGATCGATGGATGAAGCACAGCCACAACGTGGAAGAGAAGAGGTACCAGTCTGATCCTGTACCCAGCATCTCAAATCGCAGCCACGATCTGTGATCTGTAGAGATCCTTCTGTGGCTTGCGTGGCTCGTTGTTCTGTTGAATAGCGATACATCAGCTGTGTCCCGACTATGTTCTCGAATCTACTGTAGACGCGATCTAAAGCCTCATCGGAGTTTCGACTTGTGTAGTCTGCATTCCTTGTCCAGCTGAGAATGGACAGCGGTGAAGGCCTGCTGTCATTGCGGAGCATTCGGTTGTAGGGAAGATGTGAAGGTTCAACTTCGAATGTCATTTCGTCGCTTGCTTGCACTTTGTGGCGGTCATAGGGCCTGTTCGGCTTGCGCTCGCTCTGCCGGCCTCAGCAATGGCCGCATATACAACCAAGCTGCTGGTATGTAGCTGTGAAGAAAAGTCAATCGCAGGTGGGTTGCGGTGTCAAGTTGCTTCCTTGAGTCTAGAGTCATTCACTTACCAAAGTCTAAATTTCGTTCCCTCTATCCGTTGAGCCACAATCCTTCACAGGGGCTGTGGCTGTGTCGCTCAACGACGTGTTTGATTGGAAGTCTTTCAGCCAGCATCGGGAGAATCCTTGCACAGCTGTGGCTGGGCGTCTGAGTTTGACAACGCGCGCCAGTTCCAGACTTCCAGACTCCCTCCTTCCCCAAGCCCGACCGTCAGAGTCGCTATCTCGCCACCACGTTGCAAGCTACACCATGCTGGACAGCTGTATGTTGTTCGCAAGGCTGATTGGAGATCCTAGATTGCCACGAGATTACGACTATCGGAAGCGCAGGAATTAGACGAGGGCCAGCATATGTGATCGAGTCCTTTTGCTCTGGTACTTCGGTACAGTGAGCATCCGGGGAGCCTAGGAGAAGACGTCTTGCTCCTCCCAGCGAAGTTGAATTCGAGTCGTCTTCGGCGTCTCTGCGGCGTAAATCGCGTGCGAACAGCGATCGCCTGGCAGTGCAGCACCAGAGATCATTTGCAAGAGAGTTCGCGTCGCTCACTCTTCCTCCACGGGCTTTTCTCCGAATGCATGGAACGTTTACACGTTAAGCAGAAGGGACCTCCTCTGGAAAGCAGCCGAGAGGTCAGAAGAAGTCAGGCACTATGCAGGAACCGATCAGAAAAAGCGTGATGAGCTTCCAACTTCTACACCCGGAGACCAACTTATGCAGATCGCTCTGCTTTTGACAATCCCGATACTCAAAGGTGGCAAGATATGCGCCACTCCTCTGCTGTCTGCGCCACAAGTGAATTAGGTTCCCTTCTAATTCATTGCGCCATCCGACCAATTGAATACGATTGCAGCTGCTTAATCTGACGCACTGTCGGCAGAGAAGCAGCCTGCAAGCCTTATGGCTCCCGTCCTGCATGACGGAAACGCCGAAACGACCCTGTGCACGGAGACACTCCATGATCGATCAAACTTCTTTACTTGATGAACGGGTATCAAGGGGACTGCTTGTACACGACACCGCTGTCATGCTCAGCCATAGGTATTAGATATGGCCACCATTCTTCAGGCAGAAAGCGTTTGTCCTCAAACAGTCTGAGATTGCCCTCATTGCTAACAACATTCACCTTCTTAAACAAGCCTAAGGCATGATCATTATTATCGGAAGGATCCTATAACACTTGTATCCGGTCGACTCGCGCGGAACGTTGACTGCTGTGCCCTCGCATAGCAGGAGGAAACGACAGACAATTCTCAGGGGTGTGTTTGCATCGCCTATGGTTGTTCGACAACGATCACATTCATGGCCTCGAGTGCTTCTAGCAGCGGTCGATCACCGGCTGGAGCAAATGTCGTCCTCCCTTATCGAATGCACGTATCACAGAGATATCTGGACCTTACTAGACAGAAATTGGATCTCACTCGACTTCCACGAGAACCAGAGACGCGGCAACCTGGGAGATGGAATCAATTCGGTGTGTCAAAACCGCAATTGGAGCCTTTAGTGGACCACTGGATGGAGGAGTATAGCTGGAGATCGCAGGAAGTGAGTATTGTTCCCTGCGAACATTGTCTCACAAGCTAACGATCAGCAGGCTCATTTCAACGACAATCTACCTCAGTACCGGGTGGTTGTCCAAGGCACACGACTCCATTTTGTGCACAAGCGTTCGATGGCACCGAACGCAATACCACTGATCTTTGCTCATGGTTGGCCGGAGAGCTTCATATCCATATCAAATATGATAGATTCGCTCACAAGTCCGGTCTCGACACCTCCAAGGGGAGACGATAGCGTGCCCAGTTTTCACGTTGTCGTCCCTAGCATACCAGGCTTCGGATTCAGCGATCAGGTAGCTGAAGAGGGAAACAACATTGCTTCAACGGCTGAACTGTTCGACGCGCTGATGAAGTGTCTCGGCTACAATCGGTACATTGTCACCGGTTCTGGCTGGTAAGTCTCCCCTTCTTAATGTATCCTCACGAGTCGATGATGCGAGCGACTGAGAGCTTGTGCTTCCACCATTCTTCAGGAGACGCGTTCTGACTGACCGCGGACAGGGGCTTCAAAATCGCGCGCTTAATGGCGCTCACCCACGCAGAAAGCTGCGTGGCTATCCACACTGCCAACCCTGAAGTGCCTGAGCCAAGGTTTGTGCATTCGTCCCGTGTGCATGGACCACGTGAGACAGTCCCACTAATCAATCTCTTCAACAGTTCGAACTTTGGCTACTCACCTCAGCCGTACTCCGTGCCCGCGTCTCCGGTTGGAACTCCAGGAGTCGGGTACTCGCCGCCAATAACACCTGGAATCCACCATTCCGCTGGAGAACGTCCTCAGACCATCTCATATGCACTATGCGACTCACCGACGGGCTTGTTGGCATACGTGGTGGACGCGATTCGGCCTGACCTCCAACAAAGTCGAAGTCCAAATGCACCTGCGAGTAGAAGGAGCCCGTCGAACGGGCAAAACCCATGGACACCCACGGCTTTAATCAACTGGGCAATGCTGTAAGTCGGTCATGCCTCTTCTTGAGACGCAGCGTCATTCTGTCGCAAACTCCTGACGTCTGCACATGCCTCTGCCTCGCCGATGGCCATAAAGACGTCAGCAGGCAGCAGGAGGCGCTGGAGAAAGAGACGACGCTCGAGAAGACAGCAAACGAGGGATCACTCGCTGACAAGGTCTCAGATATTGGCTGCCCGGCCCAGAAGTCGCTCTTCGATGGCTTATGAATTCAGCACCGATGATACCCAACCTTTGGATGACTTATAGTAATGTGCCGCTGGCGATCTCCCATTTCTCTGAGCAGGGCTCACCACACCAAGCGCCAGTCTGGGCGGAAGCGTATCACCGAATCGCGATGGTACAAAGAAGAGCTGGCGCAGTGCGCTTTCCTTCGTGGGAGCGGGCAGCGGACATGGTTGTGGATATTCGACACTTGGCTGCGCTGGTCGGGCCCATGTTTTTTGGGTCCTTCGTAGGCTCCTCGCCGGGAGCCAGGTCGCACTAAGTCACACTGCTACTCGGCGAAGACTGTGTCGTACATATCACTGAATGAATAACGACGATTCATGACCCAACACCAAAATCTCTCAGAGCAGATGAGAATGTAGCGCTCCTTCTGCTACAGTGCTCCAACAGCTGGCTTGTCATGCCTCAAGACTTCCCACGGCGTACACTCAGTTCAATGAGAACCCGACGACTCGCACTCATGTGTGAAACACGTCTCTCAAGCCTCTCGTGTCATCTGTGCTCCATTGTCGATCTTCCATGTAGGCAAACGGCTCGGGGTTCCCTCTGGCTACCATTCTCTCGCTACTGTTTCGAACTCTGTGGAGGCGTTGACGACATTCCAGCCAGCTTGTATGCCGTATGATTCGAGTCCAGACACTTGAGATATCATGTCGCTTCTTAAGAGTAGAGCGGCAATGCCTTCTGGACTGGGTGTTCCGGAAGACGTGACGTTCGGGGAGTCCGTAGGTATAGATCTCAGCCTTGTGCGTCTGGGCGCATTCACCTCGAGCCGCATCAAAGTCTATCAGCAGGGTCTAGATGCTTTGGCTGCCGGCATGTGAATAACAATTCTCCGAAGGTCTGTGCGGGACCTGTGGCTTGTGCAGTAGCCAAGACGTCACGAGAAAATCGCGCATATTCTGGACGAACTTTTGTGTGCTAATGTCAACTTTCTTCATACACCACCACCACACGCGGAAGAGCGTCAGTACCATATCCCGCGAGCCCATTGAGCTTAGAGAGCTCCACAGATCATCGTCGTAGACGAAGTTTGCACGCGCAAACAGCAAAAGAGCACGAGACCAGCATCCGACTCTCAGGCAATCGCGCCTGACTCGAGATTCAAGCTGGCAACCACACCGCCGAAGAGTACGACAAGTACTTGTTAAGACAGACTCTCTTCACAAGGAGAGTCTGCCTGGTCCGCCACCCGCGAACACTCCACTTTCTTCTATGCGTCCGGAAGATCTTCTACGTTGCCTCTGCAAGCCGAAGAAGTAAGATACTCAAGACAAGGCAACCCCTCCAAGACAGTGACAGATCTGACACAAACTTGGCAAAGGCCTAGATAACACGACCTACTTGAAGAACGAAGACAAACTGCCACAACAACACCAACCCACGAACCACCTCCTGACCATCTGCCACCCGATACTTCCGCCGGGTATCGGAGACATCGTCGTCGCCCCTACAACGTAGTCGGCAACATTCCGCGACGCAAGAGCTCTTTTATTCCCCTCTCCGCGAGACCCCCATAACGTCGGCCAAGGTCGCCATACCCATTCAAAACCGCTTGCTGCTGGCGTAAGCCAGCCTCCAGATTCAAAAAGAAGAAGTGGGCCTTCTCTTCTCAGACGAACGTGAGTCGGTTCGCCTGAGCAGCAGATAGTGCTATCACTTGCTCAGACAGCAGCTTCAAGCTAGCAAGAGGCGTCAAAAGGCCAAACAAATATCGACCTTGGGAAAACACACCTAAGAGCAATATCCGCAAAGGCATTGACTGGAGATGGTCAACACTGACATTCCACCAAACTATACCAATTCGCCATCTTCTTTAAGTGGCACACCACATTGGACGATCAATCGAGACATCACTGCTCTCGATCTTGACTCCAGCAATGCATTTGAAGGACCAGAAAAGCTCCTGGAAGTATGGTTTACACCATCCGACAAGGCGCTCCCAGCGTCTGCAGGCCCGACCGGTCTGAAGGAGGTCTCGCAGGAGGTGTGGAAAGAGATGTTGGATTTGGTCAACTGCAAGGTTCTCTCGGTCATTGAGTCCAGCAATGTGGATGCATACCTTTTGTCAGAGTCGAGCATGTTCGTCTTCCCGCACAAGCTCGTGCTGAAGACCTGCGGTACCACCACGCTGCTTCGCGGCTTGCCGCGCATCTTAGAGATCGCGGCGTTGGAGGCGGGCTTCCCACACATCAAGGCCAGCCTTCCAGAGGGCACCATGGCGGCGGCCACTCCGCACCGTGTGTTCTACAGCCGCAAGAACTTTCTCTTCCCGAATCAGCAGAAAGGGCCACACCGCAGCTGGCGTGACGAAGTTCGCTACCTCGACAAGATGTTCATGGGTGGCAGCGCCTACATGATTGGCAAGATGAACGGCGACCACTGGTATCTCTACATCACGGGCCCAAACACCGAATTGACTCCGCCAGCTACGCCGGAGAACGAGTCGTTTCAGACTCCCACTCGCCAGATCGTCCTCCCGGAAGGCGTCAACGCCACGCCAGACAATGAACCGGAGGATGAGACTCTGGAGATCCTAATGACCGATTTGGAGCACCCTAATGCCAAGCAGTTTTATCTTGAGGAGGCCAGCAGCATTGCTCACGACAATGCCCGCAAGGCTCATTTGGCTCGCAAGGACGCGATTGCCCATCTCGGTGTGATACAAGAAGCAAACGGATCGGATCCTAGCATCTCTGGAAACACCTTGGTCAACAACGACGATGCCAGCTTCGATGTCTTCGCTCAGACGTCTCGAGAGAACGCAGAACTTGGCTCTGACTCTGACGACGAGCCCTTGACTTTTGGTGAGGAGCTCAGCACCGAGGGTCATGCTCTTGGCACCGTTGTCACTGAAAACTGCGGTCTCGCGGACGTCTACCCATCCTCCAAGTATCCTGACGCTCGCATTGATTCCTACCTTTTCACTCCATGCGGCTACTCCGCCAATGGCGTGGTTCCAATGCCAGGCGACGCGGAGTCGACACACTACTGGACCGTTCATGTCACTCCTGAGCCACACTGCTCTTACGCCAGCTTCGAGACCAATGTCCCAACTCGTCACACTGGTCGCCAGACTGTTGATGTGGTGCAGCAGGTCGTTGGGATCTTTAAGCCTGGTCGGTTCAGCGTCACGCTGTTCGAAGCCAAGGATGATTCGGACGATGGATACGCCAAGAAAGACAAGCGTATGGACTACATCACGGGTTACCGCCGTGTTGATCGTATCGTCCATGACCTGGACGGGTATGAGCTGGTTTTTCGTTACTTCGAGCGTGATGACTGGAAGGGCGGTGCGCCACGTTTGGGCGAGCGGAGCCCGTAAGCCGATGGAAAAAACAAGGGGAGTGAGAGGGACAAACAGATTGCTCGATGGAATAGTTTTCGGTGTTTCCTTGGTTTGAGAAATTATCTTACGATGGGGCATGATGACTTGCTTTTAGTGGTACTTGCTTCACGGCCTCGGTAATGATGGAGTTTGCTTACTTGCTATTGATCTGATCTGCCATCCTAAAGCTTTGGCTTCGCATTTCTCGACTTCACCTCTCTTTCATCATCTGCGAGATATCCACTCTCAACCCATACCGAATCGCAATCAGTCGGCTTATCCAGCTCCGCAAGCATTTCTCTGACCTCCTTACAGTGGGTTCCTGCTGGCTTTAGACGTGGCGTGATGGTAGGTCCTGAGCCCTTACGAAAGCTGCCATCGTAGACTTTCGATCCTGTTGGTCCAAACAGTGGCGGGTCTGCGTGTCGCTTGCAGTGAATCGGCAGAGGAGCGGATGTTGGTTGGGGGCGGGATTTGGATCTGATGGGGAGGGCCAGGTTGTGCAGGTCTTCGTGGGAGGGTGGAGAGCTCGGGGCTGCTTCGCCTTCGTGGCTGTTGAAGAGCATGATGGGTGGTTAAAGGAGTGATGAGTGTGGTATGGATCTGGGCTTGGATTTGGATCTGTGAGGTCGTGCGTAAGGTACTGTTGATTGCTGGAGATTGGTTGTATGTGGTTGGGATGAAGCACGTTTTGTGTGCTAGATCCGGATCGTGCTTGGAGTCGTGAATGGTGATAGTTCGCCGATTTCATCGCCTCCACTGGCGATGAAGAGATCTTGATCGTCATCTTCTCCGTCACATCCGTGTGCATTCGCAGTGAATAGAGAATCAGATCATGGGCTCCTTCCACTTGTCCTTGCCTTGGTTCTCCCGTTGTCTCTTCGTCCATCACCCGAATATGGCCGTCGCCCAACCCTCACAATCTCCCTCATCGCCGTCGCCTACTGATTGTGCTCCATGCGTAATGTCAGAACAGCAATGCTACGGCATCAGCGCCACCACCTTCGACCTTTTCATATCAAGCCTCTACGCATCTCTCCGCTTCATCTCCGACTTGGTCTTCCTCATTCCCTGGTTCCTCGCCATCGCCACATTGACGGCATTGCTGCTGATATTTATTCACAAGACACTGAAACCTCGTGAAGTCGTTGTTGGATTTACGGTGGCGACGATGGCTCCGGCTTTCGTGGTCCTTTGGACGAGCTTGACTGGAGGCGTGGACGGCGAAAAGTTCCTGTGTGTGACGTTGCTTGCCTATGCTTGCGGCGCGATAGGGATTCTGTTTGAATGGTGAAGATTGAGAGCGGCGAAGGGCGCAGAAAACAGAAAGGCCAGTCGCCTTCACCATGGGCGCCCCTTTACCGCAAAAAAAAAAAAAAAAAAAAAATTACCTAGCACTGTTCGTGTCAGCAAACGCAGATCGCGGACATATTGACGCCACTGACCATCTGACATTCGGGATTCGATGGCACATCGAGCCTCCTGCCACCACTACCTTGCCCATCAACTGGCACAGATCATCCTCGAAACGCTCCTGCACGCCTTCACGGTCCTCGTCGCATCGCGAGTCACAATCGTGCTACACAACCTCGAGCATCGTCCGCTTGACAAGGACCATCTGCGCTTCATTGAGCCCGCGGTAGGCTACTCAGCGACATCGGTCCTGTTGGCGTTCATTGTGGTGGTTCTTTTCTCGCCTTTGGAAGGCGCGTTCGCAATGCGCGTGTTCGGTGCTTCTCTGATGGGGTATGCGCTTGGATTGCTGGCGTTAAGGTAGGATGTTTGGCGGAATAATAGAGAGGAGGAATAACGAGGCCGCGTTTGATTGAAAGGCATCTGGTAGTAGTCAGAAGCACGTAATTCAAAACTTGTAAATCGAGGCAAAAAGAGAACAATTCCTCTAACGTCAGCAAAAAGTGCAAAAAGGTTCACCACACCATGCAGGCTTCGAAGACCCGACTTATAGAATGTGGCTACATCCTTTCACTTGACTGGGTTCGTGGTATCTCATACAGACCCATCAGGGGCCAATGAAGCATTCTTTTAGGTTGATTAACCTTCATTGGTCCTTACCGGAAGCTGTGGCTCGAATCCATGAGCTTTCGGTTTGCATGTGAGCGCTTTACCGGCTGAGCTAACGCTGCACTTTCGTACTGAAGAGGTGCAGGTTGCGTCAAGATTTATGAAAGGGGGAATGTTTAGAATGCTTAAATAGTCTGCTTTGCTTTGGCGGGGTAGAGACGCAGAATTTCGGCGTGAGAGGGCTCGTGAGGTCTGCAGGTCGGTTTTCAGTGAAAAGGTAACTGTTGAGGGAGGGAGAAGTGGTACCTCGAATGGTCTCTCATCGCCGTATTCCTACCATTATGGTCAACTCACGCGGCATGACGCTCAAATTGCTCAAATCGCAGCCGCATCTACGGATCAGTCGGCGCCAATTCCACGCACTTGCTGGAATCTGGACAAGAAGCCGGAGGTTGGAGATAAGGTGGTTTCAATAGCTACCTTGGATAGCCTTCACATGCTCATGCTTTGGCGCGTACCATCTGTACTCCGTATGGCTTGCCCATTCCGCTCCTCGCGCTCTGTGTCCACGTCCATTTCTCCCCCTCGTAGGCTCTCAATGTTCTCTTCCCTTATTGGTATAAACCTCCCATCTTTGCTCCATAACGCCGTAGCTCGTGCACTGTACATCTTGGGTCGCCCTCCCGAGTCTCCGTCTTCTAGTGGTGCTCTTCACCGTGTCCATCTTCATGGCCGTGTGATGATGTAAGGAACATTTGTTCATATACGAGGTAGCCGGCGAATGCTACACTCGCGATGCCGAGCCCTGGGAAGGAACCCTTGAAGCGATTCCATCTTGTGAACGGTCCGGTGTATCTCCATGCCTCACTGTCAAGCCATTAGTCTACCACTTCTCGATAGTCCATCGCGCCCAATCCAAACATACGCTCTTGCCCATGGGTCATTCTTCGGTTGGCCGGCTGCCGCGGCGAACTTCTGGGGATCGAAGCCGGTAAGATTGGGTTTAGGAGCCATTGTGGATGCTACTGGTGATCAGCTACACAGCACTAAGGCCTCTGATTGTATGCGACGTACATGTGGTGTCCAATGGCGGGTGAAGGAGATGGACTTGCGGAGATGGAGTTGTTGGAGCAAGCTCGACGTCCGACGCTGCCAAGACCTCGCTCCACCTTCTCCGTCGCTTCACGACCACCTTCCACCTGCCACCAAAGCAATCACCACAAGCCAATTCAAACCCATCTGCGACAACGACCACACGCGCATATGAATATACGATGAAACGACCACGCCGACGCTGACTACGAGATTAGCCGACCGCGCGATATCAATCGGTACCACATCCACCGGCGAACACACAAGGCGATCCAATTGCGAGCTCGCCCAGATTCGGAGGACAACATCTTGTCCGCTTCTCAATACCGGCACACGAGCGAGTGCAGCACAACGAAGTACAGTCCATTGGAGTATCTATAGAGATTGGAAGTGGCTGGAATAGGCAGAGACTGCAGGAGAGATACTGGGCGAAAGCGTGCGACCTCGACCGACTCTATCCGGCCCCAGTGACGATTTCCGCGATACGTGGACCGACCTGAAGAGCAGCAGATCTTGCTGCTTCGAGAGAGATTTGGAGACAGATTGAGTGGCTTGCGGACACATCGACATTGCCTAACATGCCTCCTGCGGTAGGGCGCATGCACCCTTCGCACATGAGCAATCCTTTCGCACATCTCAATCCAGCGCACTCATTACCACAGAACCCTCATTATCAAACACAATCACAACACCTGCCGAGCTTCTCCAACTCCCACCAAACGTTCGGCAACAGTGCCCTCAATGGCGGGATATCACCTTTCAACCCAAGTTCGCCGTATGGCAGCTCGGCATTCAGCACAGCAACGGGTGCCACAACATTCAATGGGACTATGCTAGGCGGCCAAGGACAAGGACTGGGCTCAGCAGCGGCGCAGGCGGGATTCGCAAGAGGTGCTGCTATGCAAGAGCACGGACATCAAATTGAAGCAGCTGGGCTGACCATGAAGACTGGAGCCGCTGCAAGAATACGAGAAGTGTGGAGGCATAATCTGGAGTCGGAGATGCACATGCTGCGACAGCTCATACAAAAATACCCATACGTGTCTATGGACGCAGAATTCCCCGGAATCGTTGCAAGACCGATTGGCAATTTTGCTGGCTCTAAGGCAGAGTATCATTACCAGACTCTGCGATGCAACGTGGATATCCTTAAACCAATTCAAGTCGGTATCACTTTGTGGGATGCTGAAGGAAATGTTCCTCCTCAACAGGACTCCAGCATTTCAACTCAGCCAAACGGCAAGCTGCCAGGATACAACAACCTGCTGAACCAGAACATCCCCTGCACCTGGGTCTTCAACTTTCAGTTCAATCTCGAGGAGGATATGTATGCTGAATCCAGCATTGAGCTTTTGAAGAACAGCGGAGTCGACTTCCAGCGACACATGGAGATGGGCATTTCGCAAGACGCTTTTGGAGCGCTGCTCACAACATCTGGCCTCGCTTTCAATCCAGATGTTCACTGGCTCAGCTTCCACTCTGGATATGACTTCGGATACCTTATTAAGCTACTTTCGAACGACGCTCTGCCTATGGATCAATCCGACTTCTTCGAGCTTGTGACGACCTTCTTCCCAAAGTTGTGGGACATTAAGTTTCTCCTGCGACACGCGCAACGGAAGAGGGCACAAGGGCAACTTGCAGATAACGGGCAGCGGATCGTTGACACATTGGGCACCAAGAGCGGACTGGCAGATCTTGCGGACGAGCTGGGCTGCGTACGAGTTGGCAACCCGCACACGGCAGGCAGTGATGCATGGCTCACTGGTGGCGTGTTCTGGGCGATGAAGAACAAGATCTTCAACGGCAACCTGGAGGATGAGCTTTCCGATCAGATCTATGGGCTGCATGGCGTGCCGCAACCTGCGTCGCAACAGTATAGAGAAGAGTTCTTCGCAGCGCAAGGCACGCCGGGAGGCCAAGCGAACGGCGCTACTGGCGGTGTTCTCAGCGGCCTCGGATCTGGTGCGACGACCACCTTCACACCCAGCAACAACCCTAGCACACCCACCACGCAACATGCGGGTCTGAACAATCAGACACCTGGGCCGTACGGGCACAATCTGAGTGGCGCGTTTGGGAACTTCCAGTATGGCAAATAGACAGGCCAATGGGCGATTCCTGAACCAGTGGCACTGACCACTCCGATGGAGAAATATTTAGAAAGCCAACACGAATACTACCAGAACGGCTGGTAGAGAGCGTGAGTAGTGGGTAGGGTCAACTTCATGATCATGATACCCGTGTATGTATAGTTAGGAGCAACGGTCGTTGGGACGGGAGGAGCATCTGGTTGGGGAATAGGAGTTTTGGAGCTGAGGTGGAAAAGCGACTGGCTGGTAGCTGAGAGCGAATGCAGATTATTCTCGACCTTCAGTCGCAGCAATCTCAAATTTATTGGTGCTACGTGAAGCTTCACGGGCCTTGCAAAATATGAGAGAGCAACTGACGATCATATTGGTCGATTCTGGCTACCTCAAGCCAAACCGAACCAATCGACCTCAACTCATCCTGCATCCGCGCTTGATGTCCAAGTCGAGAAGACTAGAGTTTCCTGGCAGTCTTTCTGTCCAACCGCCGCGTACCTCATCTCACTCCCCGCGAGACAGTAGCCACGATCGAACTCACAAGCCCTTCACCCATCCCAATTCCACTTTGATTCCCTCCATCACCACAGTGCTGCCCTCGAGGAGACTTCTAATCTCGACTCCGATTCGCAATCCACCTCTTAATAACAAACTCCCTAACCTTATACCTCCTCAACAACTCCCCCACATCCTCCTCCCCACTCACAAAACTCCTCGGCGCAGGCACATCCACATAGACCAGTACCAACGTCTTGAGAACTTGACTTTGCACGCGATTGATGCAGTGCAGCCACCACCAATCTTTGCTTTCGTCCTTCACTCTTCGTTTCGACAGGCCTTCGGAGGTGGACCAGTAAGGGTCGGTGTAAGAGGGTAGGATTATGACTGCGAATTCTGCGTGGCTGAAGACGGGACCGCGGTAGTAGAGGAGGTAGTCGACGGAGAATTTTACTCCTGGTCGGACGACCCAGCCGAGGGAGCGGAAGTGGTGGTAGACGATGTACGAGAGGAGGAAGTGGTCGTCTGGGGAGGCCGTGTAAGGGAGGGGTTTGGGTGGGAAGAGGGAGTGGGCTGAGAAGAGGGAGAGCAGAGATCCAGTTGTGTACGTTGTGTCTTGTTGGTCGAGGAGACTTGGGGCGTGGGACCGGATTTGGAGGACGCCGAGGGAGTAGGTCAGGAAGAAGGCTTCTTCGAGGGTGAGTTGTAGATGTTCTTGGTTCGCGAAGTCTGGTTCGGGTTCGGATTCTTCGTCGCTGATGTCTCCTGTGTCGGTTATAGTCCGTTGATTTTGGGTTACTGCTGTTGCGTTCGGTGGCGCAACTCCCGAATTTGCAGTCGGCGCATCTGTTGTCGACGCTTCGTCTTCTGCAACAGAGTCCGCTTCGATAAGCGCACTCGAATCCAGCTTCCCCTCCTCCACCAGCTTCTGGCGTTCGATCCTCTCAGCCTCTGCTCTCGCTCTCTCCAACTTGAAAAGCCTCCGCTTCTCTCGTCTCGCATTCGTTGCTTCTTCAGCAGTTCCTCCTCCCGCTCGCTTTGCCTTCACTCGTGCTTTCTCTCGTTCTAACCAGCTTGGCTCACTCCGACTAAGAGTGCCCTTGCCGAAAAAGCCCATCTCCCACAACGCACGAGCATGTTGAGGGTCGGTCACATGCACTGATCTGGTCTCCGGTGAGAAATAGCCGATATATGGCTCAGGTAGATGTGATGAGGGCGGCGCCAGTATTTGGGCCAGATATGAGTAGGCTAGTCGTAAGAGTGAGATCGGATTTGTTGGATGAAAGGCGGGTAGAGGATGTGTTCCCAGTGGCAATGGCTTGCTGTGGATTTGTGCATAGTTTGGTCGTCGCGGCCTATTTGGCTTCTTTTTGATAGGAGCTGCAGTTCCATCAGGTCCAGCGGCATGTCCATTCGAGGTTGTTGTCTCTTGTTGTGCAGCTTCTGGAGGATGTCCGTTTGGTGTAACCGATGAAGACATGATACGTCAAAGCGAGGCGTCCACGTGGATATCCAGATTCCAGATCTCGATTTGCTGTGTCGCAGGAAAGAGGCAACGCAGTCTCGGGATGCCGAGTGGATCCTGGAGTGAGTGCCAGTGCCGCCCGATGAGTCTTGCCTTGCCCGCTGAGAATTTCAGATGCAAACTCGACGTGCCGAATTTCCAAGTATGTGGCCTCAAATATTCGACGGGAGATGCAGGTTCCTGGTAGATTTCTTGACGGTCAAGAGCGTCATGCTATCCTCAACGAAATATGTACAGAAGCAAGAGCTATGTTGTTGCAAAGCAAGAAGCAACATTATTCACCTGCAGTTGCCAAAGTGAGCATGGCTCGGCCGTTGTCCGAGCGCAAAGCGATACCGAAACTCTATTTGGCGAGCTGCACCTTCGATGAACAGCATCGCTCCCATCGTTGCCACTTTCATACACCATCGATACACCATGTCTGCGGCGCGCTGGTCACTTCGTCTACCCAGAGCTGCCAATACTCATTTGCTCGAGAGTCGCGCAAGTGGACTGGGCAGAACGCAGCAACGAAGATGGATCCAAAAGCCACCTCCACGAAGCCGTCCTTGGGGAAGCCTACCGAAGAAAGATGGCCAAGAGAAAGATGCAGATGAGACCAGAAGGGAATTGCAGGGTTATCAGAAGAAGTTCGAGGGACTCCAGGAACTGAGCGAGCAGAGAAAGCGGATGCTTCGACAAGAGCAGCAACCACAGCAACCTGAACAGAGCCAGGAACAGGCGCCAGACCAGATCACGCCAGGCCGCAACACGCAGCTCGCTGCTACACTCGCACAGTCTGACAACTCAGACCTCGTCGCCGAAGTACGAATACCTGACGATCCGAATGGCGTCCTACCTCCGAATCATCCAGCCTTGTCGATACTGGGCAACAGTAGCTTGGTTATTCAACGGCAGATGGAGATGATGAATATCATGATGGGATTCGAGCAGGCGAATCGGTACATCATAATGAATGGCCAAGGCGAGACGGTAGGATATATTGCAGAGCAAGATCACGGTATAGGAAGAGCGATGGTGCGGCAGCTTGCCAGAACACATCGATCGTTCACAACACACATCTTCGACAGATACGAGAGGGAAGTTCTGCGGATACACAGGCCATTTGCGTATATCAACAGTCGGATACGAATCTATGACTGTGTCCCTGAAGGTGGATATGGTGAGATGGAAACGTCGACTGCTCTGCAGGGCACTTCTACCAACTCGGCCGTGAATCCGGGCGCGGTCGCGCAGGTCTCCCCGCTGAAGCTGGATGACATGCGGATCATTGGAGAGGCGCAACAGCGATGGGCGCCTCTTCGAAGGAAGTATGACCTGTTCAGCTATCGACCCATTGAGCCTCCACCAGAGGACGATAGCACCGCACGCATCGAATCTGGAGAGAAACCCGTGTCGGATACCAAAGTCCTCACTGTTACCGAATCGAAGACGAATGACGCCGCAATCGAAGCTGGAATGGTACAGTTTGCGCATGTCAACGAACCCTTTCTATCCTGGGACTTCACGCTCCGCGGCGAAGACCAGAGGACCATCGGAAGCGTGAATCGCAACTTCGCTGGCTTTGCTCGCGAAATCTTCACCGACACTGGAGTATATGCCCTCCGAATGGACAGCGCAGCACAATCATCAGCACTTGAATCTGCTCACGGACAAGAGGTCGCACGGTACGAGAGGGAAGGAACTGCGATGTCTCTGGATCAACGCGCCGTTATGCTAGCGACAGCAGTCTCCATCGACTTCGACTACTTCTCCCGACACTCTCATAGCGGAGGCGGCTTCATGCCATTATTCTGGCCGATGGGAGGTGGTGCGGCAGAAGGCGGAGCAGCGGGCGCAGGTGCAGGCGCCGCGGGAGCTGCAGGAGAAGCCGGTGCGATTGAAGGTGCGGCTGGTGCTGCGGGCGCTGCAGGTCGTGGTCTAGGCGGAGCCGGAGGAGCGGTGGGAGCTGGTGAAGGCGCGATCGCTGGTGCTGGATCCATGGCGGGCTACGAAGCTATGCAGCGCGGTGTCTACGGACCGCGCGGTGGTGATCATGCTAGCCCGACGAGCAATGAGCCCTTCGGCCAAGATGCAGGTGGACAGTATCCACAACAGGGTCAGCCTCCGCCAGACAGCGGTGACGTTTGGGGAGAGAGTCAAGATCCATGGGGACAAGGTGGCCCTGGCGACGGCGCGCCTCCAAGCGCTGGAGGCGAGGGCGGCAGCGAGGGCGGTGGCGGTCTTTGGGACGCACTGAGTGATTTCTTTGGCGACTAATGATATGGTATGATGAGCATCTCTCCGCTTTGGTGCATAGCGCGGCGTTGTAAAGAGGGCTTGTAAAATAGAGAAGGACAAGGAGTGTACGAGATATTGAACGACAGATGAAACGGACGGCCGTTGCGAAGCTGTTCCGATGTATATGTAGCAGATAAAGAGGCCTGGAGGCTGTTTGATCCAGCTGTGGCTTCTCAGAGACCAGTGCGTGTCATTTCTTAGGCCATGTTCTCCCTCAGCAGTGGCCCAACTTGCTTCCGACTCGCCTCCAAGTTCTGCTGATCCCAGCAATGCTCAAAGGGCACATCCTCTTCCTGCTCCGCCTCATAAGCATCTTTCGCATCCTTCAGTTCCAGTTTCCCCTCCGCATTCTTGACAAACTTCTCCCCAGCCTGCTTTCCCTTTTCACTAAACGCCATGAGCAGAAGCTGTCGATGAAATCCTTCTTCGTTATTATAAGCCGTCATCATCGCAAACAAATCCAACTTCCTCTCCTTCGCCCACGCCTTAATCGTCTCCCGAAGATCTTCTTTTTCCGCTCGGGAATTGAGATACTGCACCGGTTGCACAACACTACTGATCCCAAGCGTCAAGCCGCTTTCTTCCCATTGCTTATAATCCTTCCTCAAAATATCCCTCAACTCCAGCCCATCGATATTCGATTTCGCATCATTAATCTCCTTGAAAAACCTCTCCCGATCATAATCCTTCCCATATTTATGCGAAATATTTATTTTCGCTTCGAGGAATCGCACAGCTTTGCGGTCATGTTCGGTTATTTTATGTTCCGCTTTCATGTTAATACTATCTATAAGTATCGAAGCGAGAGCGAGTTTTGCGACTTGTGCATCCCAAGTTGAGGCATATGGAAAATCATCTACGAGACGTCCGTCTTCTTGCGCGGCGCCGATTGTGGAGGAGACCATGGAGCCGAGATCTTGCCAGGTTTCTCGGAGGTAGTTGGTGACGAGACTGTTGCACGAGGCGGATTTGGTTATGATTCTGGGTTCTGCGGATGCGGGGACTGTGTTTTCGTCTTCGTGGTGGTCGATTACTCCTGCGACGCTGGAGCGGTAGAGTTCGCCGAGATGGCCTTGGAGGGCGTTGTGGTCGACTAGTGTCCAGGAAGTCTTTTCTGCTGGTAAGGAGCCGATATCGTCCAGGGTGATGAGTTCGGAGGGTTTGATGTCGGCGTGTTTGAGGAGGGCTGTGAGTTCTGGTCGGAGAGGGAGGTCTGAGGCTGGGATGTTTGTGACGGGTATTACGAATTTGCCAGTTCTCTTGGATTCGGCTTTGCTTGATTGGATGTAGCCGTATACCAGCGCGCATGTGATTGAGTCGAGATCTGCAGATTCATTGCCGATGACGAAGGATGTTGGTGTTTGGTCTTTGAGTGCTTGTTGGAGGTTTCGCTTTGCTGAGACCAAGAAGGTCCGCACTGACATTCGAGACATGCTGCATGTGCTTGTGTGCTTGGAAGTTCGCTTGTTATGGTGGAAAATGTGTCTATTTTCAAGAGATGTTGTCATTCGATGTCTGCCTGAGGCGTGTAGCTTTAGCGCCAAGTCCGTGCGCTGGCTAGGCTTCACCTTCTGGAAGGCACTCTCAAGCTACACATCCGCGACATCACTTTGTCCTCAACTGACACCACGCACGCAACGCACAATTTCGCCGAATTCCATTCATATAAGTCGACGAAGACGCAACTCATCACTCTCACAGACCAACTATCTTTCAGCAGTCACGATATTTTCGCCACTAGCAATAGAGGTGTTGGCCCACAATCACTCCTTGGCCTGCAATCAGATAGACCCCGCCGTCAAGGATCAGGTATAGGAAGCGAATATCATGGCGAGCGAAGCCGCGCGCGGTAAAAAGGCGCTCGATGCGAAGAACTACGACCTTGCCATCCTGGAGTACTCTGCGGCTATCGCACAAGCGTCAACATCACCAGATTTCTTCACTCAGCGATCAACTGCGTTCCAGAGAGCAGGGAAGTACAACGAGGCTTTGGCAGATGCCGAACAAGCCGTTCTCAATGCGCAGAAGCGCATGAAGAAGGAAGCTCTCACTGAGGCTCAGTTCCGTCGAGGCGTTGCTCTCCACATGCTCCAGCGGTATGGAGATGCCGAGTTCATTTTTAAGCTGGTGAAGACTCGCGATGAGAAGCACAAGCAAGTCGACATGTGGATTAGAAAGACCGAGATGAGCACTGCCACTATCGCTGAGGACGATGAGAGGAGGAAGCTTACTGCCAATGAGACGCCTGCCCAACCCAACACCCCTGCAGTAGAGACAGCTGCCGGCAGCTCGACAAACGGCAGCCCATCCGTACCTTCCAAACCAGCCCCACCGGCACCCACGCCCGCAGACAAGATCCGTCACGAATGGTACCAGAACTCTGAGAACATCTACTTCACTCTTCTGGCCAAGGGTGTTCCGAAAGACAAAGCCCAGATCGAAATCACCGAGCGCTCACTCAGCATCTCCTTCCCGATCAACGAAGACTCGTCCTATGATCTTCACCTCGAGCCACTTTTTGCTCCTGTCCAACACGAAAAGTGCATCACGCGCGTGCTGCCAAGCAAGGTCGAGATCATCCTGATCAAAGCGCAGCCGGGCCAGAAGTGGGCTGCTCTGGAGAGCAGCGAGCCTGTAGCTGCAAAGACAGATTCCGTTGCAGGGGCGACTGAGGCAGGCGACGAAAGCAACGAAGCCGTCAAGCGTACCGTCTTCAGCGAGAGCCAGAACAAGGGACCAGCTTATCCCACTTCTTCCAAGTCAGGCCCCAAAGACTGGGACAAGGTGGCGAAGGAGCTTCGTACTACGGAGGGCACCGGCAAGCCAGGCTCAGCGGAAGACGACGACGATTACGAGGGTGGCGACGAAGCTAATCACTTCTTTAAGAAATTGTTCAAAGGCGCGAGTCCGGAGATGCAGAGGGCGATGATGAAGTCGTACACAGAGTCCAACGGCACCGCGCTTTCCACGAATTGGGACGAGGTCAGCAAGGGCCGAGTCGAGACCGTTCCACCGGATGGGATGGAGGCGAAGGAGTACGCCAAGTAGGCGAGGAGACTCTTTGATCTACTTGGTTGGTGGTGCGAGCTCAAGCGGATGATCATACCAAGGGTCTTCAGACGGGTGCGAGAGCTCTTCCGATGAGGTTCAAGGGAACAGCGTTAGCAAGGCGTTGGGCGTGGACATCACAAAATCGTTTATGCATAGCGTCTTGCTTCTCTCACGTAGTATGACGTTACGAAATTGAAGAACCTTTCGCAGTGAAGGAGTCATTTTCGTCGTCTCATCGTTGGATTCTGTCGATTTGCATACAAATAGCCCTTGTGCGGCACGATTTGCGAAACGTGTCAAGACCTTACGATCTCCCAGCCACACCCTTCGCCACCTCCGACTCCATCTGATCATCAATCTTAATGAGGACGGTCTTAATCTCGAGATGCTCATCCAGACTGTATCCGAAACCCTCACGACCCTGTCCACTACCCTTATACCCGCCGAACGGCATATCATGTGCCATGGACGGAGAAGTGCAATTGATCCCGACTGTTCCGGATTCGAAGGCCTTGGCCACTCTGAGGGCGCGGTTGAGGTCTCTGGTGTAGACTGATGCGTACAGTCCGTATTCGGTCGCGTTCGCTTTCTCCATGACTTCGGCTTCGGTCTTGAAGGTGTTGATGTTTACGAAGGGGCCGAAGACTTCCTCCTACAATGATTGTTAGCTGGCTGCTCCAGAAGCTTGAGTGGTGTTGGAGATAAGACATACCTTCTGCGTCTTCTCATTCTCATCCACACCAGAATACATCGTCGGCTCGATAAAGTATCCCTTCCCATCAACCTGCGCTGTCTTACCACCCATCTCTAATTTGCCCTTGCCCTCTGTCGCAGCTTGTAGGAAAGTCTGAATGCGTTCCCATTGGAGCTTATCAGCTTGAGGGCCTTGCTGTGTCTCAGGCAACAATGGATCACCCTTTCGAGCAGCCTTGAACATAGCAATAAACGCCTCTTTGAACTTGTCCGCGACACTCTCTTGCACATAGATACGGCTGTTCGCGATACACGCCTGACCCATGAGCATTGTCATGGAGAGGGAAGTATCCCCGGCGGCTTTTGTGATATCTGCGTCTTCGAAGATGAGGGCTGGACTCTTGCCTCCAAGCTCCAGAACGACTTTCTTGAGATTGCTTGTGGCTGCGGCTTGTTGGATCGTCTTTCCGGTGAATGTGCTGCCGGTGAAGTTGACCATGCGAATGTCCATGTGAGAGGCGAGAGTGGCGCCTGATGGGGTTCCGTGGCCGGAGAGGACGTTGATGACTCCTGGTGGGAAACCGACTTCATGGACGAAGTGGGCGAGTCGAGCTGGTGCGAGGGGAGCTTTTTCGCTTGTCTTAAGAACGATCTGTGTCGTCTATTAGCACTAGATCAAATGAAGGCATCTTTGTTCAACTTGCCGTGCAGCCTGCAGCCATAGCTGGAGCGATCTTCATCGCAAAGGAAAGAGTTGGGATATTCCAAGGAATGATAGCTGCTACAGGTCCAACGGGTTGTCTGAAGGTCATGTTGATGAAGCCAGGAGTGTTCAAGCTGGTTTTGCCCTGGGCATCGTATCCATTCTGGGCATAGAATTCGAAGAGATGTGCGGCGAATGCGGCGTCGAAGAAAGTAGATACCTGAAGATCGTCAGTATGACTGCTTTCCTCGAAGCTTTATATCATATCTGCTCACAGGCCTGCCCATATCCATTGCCGTCAGCTGAGAGAGCTCGGTGTGTGCGCCCTTGATCTTCTCGGCGAGTGCGAGCATCAATGCTCCACGTTCAGCTGGGCCTTTGGCCGACCATGCTGGGAAGGCAGCCTTTGCGGCTGCTACAGCTCGGTTTGTGTCATCGACAGATGCCTCGCAAATGTCGGTGATCTTCTCGTGTGAATAGGGTGATTTGAGCTCGAAAGTGCCCTTGTCAGAGGATTCAGAGAACTCGCCGTTGATATAATGGCGGTACTCAATCTTCTCGGTTGGAATTGGGAAAGGCATCTTGGGTGTGTATAGAGGTTCCTAGCTGAAAGAATGGGCGTGATGAGAGGGAAGCAGGTGAAATATCAATGGTTTGACTTAACTCTCAATATATAAGACATGCCACTCGTTCAGCCGCTCCGACCCACTAGACGTCGTCTGAACGACGCTTATGGATCTGAAGCGTGGCAGACTGGACCTACCAGAGAAAGTTTTGAGGGTCTGCGCCAAAGGTGACCTATCGTTGGACAAGTTCGTAGGTGAGACGGCTTTAAGACGACTCTCGTAAGCCGATGCTCGCAGCAGGATGATTGCAGTGCTTAGCAGGTGGGATCATTTACCTCATATGATTGATCCTTCGACCTTGGTGGGTTTCGCGCTGAGAGATGCCACATGGCTGAGGTCCCTTCGGTCTGCAGCTCGACGACTAGTTCAGTAAATGCTCGGCCACTCGGCTGCATAGCTGGAGTGTAGGAGTGTAGATTCTGAACGGTGTCGAGGCTATCGTGCTGTAAGAAGGTGTGTAGCTAAAATTGCGTCGTCCTCGCTGTTTATCAGTCTTGTGCGACCATCTCCTTCTGCCATAATGGATGCTGAGAGATGAGCCCAGAATTGGAATGCTGTCATGTCATCCAGCGAAGCTCGCGGCGGACCTGCATGATCTGCACGCAGCGGCTGAAATCCACGACTATTTTGCGTGAGGACTCGACACGCAATTGCGCAAGCTTGTCCCATTGCAGTCTACTGAACACAAGTCACAGTATCGAAATATTGTCATCTGCTGGTCAGCCATATCGATCCACGATCTATGATCAATTGCGCTCGGTTGAACTGCACACTGGACTCCGTGGATGTCCGCGACAAGCGGCCGAGCCTGGAACGCGCTCATTCGAACCCACCATATAACATCTCGTAAAAAGGTCACCAAGCTGCGGCAGGCCGCCTTGAACCAGGATGTATTTGCCTTGATACGCAGTGGAGGCTCTCCAGGAATCATGTACGTCCAAGGCGGTAAAGAAGGGGTTGAAGAATGGGTAGCATCCGTCCAGGTGCGTCGACAGTCAGCGGCCGAAGATACCGCTCATGGCAAGCTGTACATGTATTGACCAGCGGATGATCTAGCGCCTCCGATACAAAGACTTTCAGCTCGCTGCCCGCCCGACTGAAGTGGAGTTGGATGCGGGCGTGCGGCCGAAGAATGGTGAGACTGGGTTGTTTCAGTCGGAGACGGTGAAGGACTTTGCGTCCCAGATGCAAGATCGAGGAGTTCTGACATGGTGGAAGAAGGCCATGGGTTTCACGGGCAGCGAGGATCGGATGTAGGTCGACGTGCAAATCCGAGAGGAGAGATGTTTTGATCGATGCTATGAAGTGACTTTGGGGCGTCGATGTCAGTGAGCACGAGAAAGATGCAACGACCAGATCAAAAGGCAAGGAGTCTTGCATCTGGAATCAAATGCCGAGTGGGAGAGGGGAGTGGGGTGGGGTCAAACTCTCTTGGCGCTGTGTGCGGAATGCCATCAAGCACAATCAACAAATCCATGGTTGATCGTGCAACAGGACTACTTGAGTGAGACTTGCAAAGCAATTAAACTGAGCGTAAAAGAAGGCAGTACAAGTAAAAGATCAAAGTACGTAAGCACGTAAGCCTTTCAATGTCTTCGCTCGAAGTCGGCTGGCTTCAACTTTCACACAAGTGTATCCTGAACCATCGAATGCCTTTGAGGCAAAACGATAGCTTGACATCCTCCTCGAAAGCAAAAGACTAGCTTGGGATGGTTTCGATCCATCGACCTCCGGGTTATGAGCCCGGCCTGGCTGTCATTAGCATCGTGTGATAGATCATTCGATCGAGAGTATGCTTACGCTCTTCCCCTGTGAGAGGTTAGTTAAATTCCAAAGTATACGATGTGCTGCGACGAACCTGAGCTACCAAGCTTCGTTTTGTGATTGGTGGACGGTGAAGAGAAGTGGAATCTGGATAAAATATGTAGCTATGTAACGCACGGGCCATTGGCACCGAGCAGGATCCCGCTCTAGAAAGTGACCAAAGGGGCGGATCTCACGATGGACAAACATCGGTCTGAGCAAGCCGAACTATTCAAATACCCTCAACAAAACATCATTGCGATTCCCTTGGAGTACGTTTGAAGCCTATTTGACCTGGCTACCTGCCACCTCTTCTCTCGCAACACCGCAGACGCGTACTCCGTGGATGCGGCAATCGGACATGAACTCGGAGGATATGCATGTCTCACAGAAGCCGTGTATCGAGCCCGGCTGTTCGAGTCAGTTCGGAGACGGAGATGGTGATGGCGCAAACGGGTTCCTACGCGTGGCTTGGAGAGATCGAAAGCGGGTGATGCATCGAGCGATTCTGGGAGGCGAGGCAGGCATCGACAGTCCAAACGCGTCGTGGGCATGATGATGTTACGGATAGCAGCATGACGCCAATTCTAGCCTCCTCCAAGTTTCTTGAGGCGTTCACAACGTTCGTCCAAATGTGAGACGTGGTTCTCCTTGTGGTAGGGCTGCGCTTGCCAGCCTCGTGGAAAGGAACCAGCCACCGGCCTCCAGACCCTCCGTCACATCGACTATCACACCAAAGCGGCAGCTATACATATACATTCTCACGCATTCCGATCGCTGGCCTGCGTCTTCATATCTCCACCATTCTGGCGACATCTGTCGCACCGCATCTCCAGTCTGTGCAACAATCGTCGTGGAGTTGTCCGGCACAAACTGCGCTCGTGCCTGACACTGGCTGACGGCCCGTGCCTACACATCGGCTCGTACTTGCGATCGACGCGAGCTCCATCGACGAACCGGCACCAATTGGCCATTTTTGCTGGAGACGAGCTCCCCTTCATTTCAACACTTCGTCTCAGGAGAGTCGCGAGTATATCAGCCCAAGAAACAGCGTCAGGAACAGTTCAATCACTGTCACAGAGCATCGTCTCTGGAGCCTCGGACAACGAGGGTTCGGCGAGTCAGCGTCCCTGCAGCTTGTTCTCACTGCATCCTCGCTCCTTGGCAGGGCATTATCTCCCCTACCACGCCCATATCAGCCTCACGGAACGCTTCAGCGGAGTTTGAGCAATTCCCAATCGTGCCAGTGCACTGAGTGGAGTTTGATCGAGAGACCGTCGCACACATCTTGGCCGGTGCATTCTACATTCCTGGCAAACCCAGAATCGGCTACAGACGAAACCAAGCCCGTCTCGACGAACCCGGCGCCCTTGCTCCATCCCGGCCTCCACAACAAGGACCACAGTACTTCACACCGCCATGGGTTACCAACCTGAAGACCCCTTTCTTGGGTCGAATCCCAATTCTTCGACTGAATATCGTGGCGCCCAAGGACACCTCGACCTTACACCGACATTGCGAATCGATCGAGACGGCTTCGAAGAAATCGGCCTCACCAGCAACGGCAGACCAAAGTCCTCCATACCCGCTCAGCCTTTACGCGAAGGTCTTGGTGCTGCGCTCACACGAACCGGAAGCACCCTGCACACACGAGCGCGATCCTGGGCCGCCTACGTACCGAAGCTGAACACGAATAGCACTGCAACAACACCAGACAAGACTGCCTTGCCGCCAAGAAACAAGATCTTCGGTGATCTTTTTCACGGAGCGTCTGCGCCCGTACAACTTGGTGTGCCTACATCTCCAACTAAGGAGAAGACTGAGGAGGATACCGAGCTTGTGATGGAATACCGACCTGGCTTGACCGAGAGGCCAACCCTGAGGAATCAGCGCAAGGACACCGCGGTCAGCATGGCACCTTCGACGAACAATGGCGGGAACAACAGAAAGACGTCCTGGTTCACGCGAAAAGCAAGCACACCAGCTCCAGCCGTGAAGGTGGAGGACGAGATGTTGAACGTGAACGTCAACCAAGCGCTCTTTCCTCACGGACCAGCCGATCCTCTCTCACCGCAAGCATTCAACGATCTGCTCCTAAACGCGACCAACCTGCTACAACGTATGCAAACTTCGTACAAGGAAAAAGTCGAATACATCGCAAGCATCCAACCCGAAATCGATGCGCAAAAGGAGGAAGTCGAAGAAGCCCGAACACGCTCAGCACATCTCAAGATGCAATTAGAAGACATTGGCCGAAAAGCAGAGGACATGCGACAAGTGAACGAGGAACTCCTCTCCCAACTCACAAAGGAGAAACTCAAGTGCCAAGAAACGCAGGGTGCTCTCGATGCTGCGAAGACAGTCCGACTAGTCCGACGCGATACAGAAACGGATTGCGAGACCGATGAAGATATGCAAAGACGGCGAAAACGAAGTTCAGGCGGTAGTGCCTCAGACTCCGGCTTCGAAAGCGACGCAGACACAGCATCAATTCTCAGCGGTGGACTCGACACCTCTCAACAACCTCGTCTGGTCGTGACATTGGACCACCAACGAGCACCACAATATCATCGCTACGCGCCATCTCAAAGAGGAAGTACGCTCTCGCAGCAGTCCACGGCGTACAACTCTGGAGCATCAGCGAAGAGCATTCGCGGAGGCGGGGCCGATGAGATATCAGCTTGGGCGACTGTTGAGCGATTGAGGCATGAGAACTCGGATCTGAGGGCGCAGATGGGGGACATGCAGAGTGCGTTGCAGGGGTGTATTGAGATGGTGAATGGGATTGAGCGATGAGATGTACTGTACATGTGTATGTGTACTTACTTGTATGTGAAGGCGAGGGCTATAGACTGGTTCGTTATTGATACCCAGACATGCAGGCAGGCAGGCAGGTTGACCGAGATCGCTTTGCATGAAAGATTGGATGATGATGTTTTTGTCCTGCCAATTTGATTTCGGATCGTACATACGCTACGACATGTACGCAGCACTACTGCGCTGGTACGATACTTTCGATCTTCTATCTTTTCCCCAAGAATTCGCCATCCGTGGACAGACAGTTTCTAGTCAACGCGAACCCACTCATCCTCTTCCTCTGCATCCTCGACAGCAGCAGCCTTGTAAGGAGCATCCACAACCTCAAAGTTCTCCTCATTCGCAACACCCTCGTCAGCGGCAGTGGACTCAGCGAAGATTTCCTTAAGCTTCTCCGATCTCTCAGCGTCCTCCAGCTGCTCAGCAGTCGTCCGTTGAGCAGCTTTCTCACAAAGCTTCATCAACCCTGTAGCAGCAGTCTTAATCTCCTCGGGAATTTCATTGTCACTGACTCCCTCTTCGTCACTAGATTCTTCGTCGTCGTCGTCGCTGAAGTCCTCGCTCTCCTCATCGCTGGAGAATTCCCACTCAGACTCAATATCTCCACGCACCTCCCCAACAGCAACGGTCGTAATATCCACGTTTTGTGAAACTTCGTCGTCGGTCATTGGGTTTCCCAGCGTCGCTGATGGGCCAAAGCCATCGGGACGGGGACGGGAGGCGTCCTCGTAAAGACGTTGGTGGATGTCACGGATCCAGGTCGCGTAGTCACCCGGGGTTGGTACCATTACTGACTTTGGAGTTGGAGTTGTTGGACGAGGGATTTTAGATGTCGAGGCAGTATTATCAGAGCGAGTGAAGAGAGCCTCCTTCTCGGCATCTTCAGTCCTGCACCACTCGCGCATAAAGGAGGGATCACAATCTTGGCATCGAGAGGTTCGTCTCTTCGACTCAAAGTCTTTTGGAGACATCAGGTCTCCTCTCTTTCCGAAAGGCATCGGTTCGTCGTGTCTTGGCAGGTATGTGTTGTCTGAGAATCTGGATACCCATCGACGACCATTGCTTGTGATGCGCGAGCCAATTTTACTCTCGAATCTCAGCTTCTCGGCCGCTAGATCAAGGTCAGGATCTTCGACGAGATGAGGGAATTGACGGCTCATTCGCCTCTTTTCCAGGTTCATGGTCTCGCGGAGTCGGTTCATGTCAGTCATGATGTCCCTTTTGGCCCTTGAAAGCTTGTCGAAGGTCAATGAGTCCTGGCGTAAGAGTTCCTGAAAACGGGAGTTATGTCTACGCTCGAGGCCGGATGGCTGCGGTTCATATGCGGACAGTAGCGCAGCCTCAGCCCCAGCGAGCTTGTCAAGGCCTTCATTCCAGATTCTGTCGATTGTTTGACGAGCGACCTCAGAGCCGGATTTCAACCCATTGTAGACCGCGTTGAAAGACAGACAAACCTCGTTCCAGTGGGTCTCGATGTAGTTTGTGCCCCAAGTTCCTAGCAAACCAAGTGCGCATATTCCAGCCACTACCATCACGTCGAAGACCCAACTCGCGAGAGTCATCTCTCTTTCGACAGTCTCAGCAGCAACTTGCGTAGCAAATCCGACAGAGAAGAAAGGCGCCACCTTCCGAAGCCGTTCGAGCTCCAACGTCAGATTCAAGAGCCTCTCTTCCTTCGTTGCGCAGTCAGCGCGCTTGCAACTGAACCTGATTCCGGGAATGGCCATGTTGTCCTTCGTCACGTTGAAGCTGATACCGGGACTAGCCATGCACTTCTTGCCTGCCGTCTCACTCGTGAGAGGAAATATGAGGAGGAAGATCGAGAGTCCGCAGACCCCAGTCATGAGGAGATCGTCGGCGGTGGGCCAGAGTTTCTGGTAAGTTTCTTCGAATTGAGTTTCTCTAATGGACTGAGCATCAGCATCACGACCTTCGCGGATGACGAGGTCGAGAGAAGCTTGCGTAGTGGCGCCAATCTCGATGAATCGCTTTCCAGCGCGGTACAGGAGAAGACCAGATAGTCCTGCAGTTGGAAGAGTAACGGCTATGCCGAACGCGACCCAGTTGACACTCTGGATCAGCGGCGAGGCCACCACATACGCAACGATATCATCCCACTTCTCGAGACAAGTAACCACGACCGTAGACAGAGGCAACGATGCACCCAAGCAGAGCATTTCCCAGATACGAAGATCGCCAATGCTACGTTGTGGGACTTGCGCGTTCAGCTTCTGCAATTCCGCCGTGATCTGCGAGCGGTCCCCGTTATTGTCGGATGCATCGCTCAGCTTCTGCTTGAGCTCAGCGACAAGAGAAGTGATCCTGCGCTCTGCTCGCTCGGATGCAGTGAGGATGATGTAGAGAAACATGGCGGCGGGTGGCAGGGCGTTCAGGAGTATGATCATCAAGATAGAGATCCATCCAGGGTTCGTCATACGTGACCAGTCGCAATAGGTACTAACCGATGCGACAGCGAGCCACGATGCAACGATCCTCCATTGGGAAGGGGTAAAAAAGAAGTTCGGAACAGCCTCAATGCTCTTGGCGTATGCCTCGGTGACCTTGGTCTTCTTGGCGATGCTGACATAGCCCTTGAGGGTTTTGCGCATCTGAGAGCGGAGCTGGGACCGCTTTTGCTTCTTGTTCTCCTCCGCCGCAGATTTGACCCAATCGAAGATGATCTTTCCAAAGATTCCCAAGCAGACAACCAAGTAGATGGTTGAGGTGAGGGAAAGGCCCGAGGTCGAGGCGGCGTTGCTGGAAGATGGCAACGCAGGCTCGGAGAGCTGATCCGTTGCCATCGACAATGGGCTTGCTTCTGGTTGAGCAATGTTCGCCGTGGATGGCATCTCAAATCCATGTTCAACATCGTGGAGTTGCACGGTTCCATCATCCTTCTTCAGGGCATAGACAGACTTGATGATCTTGACCTGGATGCCTGGCGCGGTGAAGTCTTCTTGAAAGCCATTCTCAACCTCAACCTCCTCTGTATGAGAGTTGTCTTTGCTGGCAACGTCTGGCTGAACTTCGTCGACAACCCCTGGTTGTGGCTTGCTCTCACGGGAGCACCCCTGTAACTCATCTGCAAGCTGCTTGATCTTCTTGATATGGAAGAAAGGTGTGCTAACGCCATCTTCAAGAGCCCGACGGAGCGTCTCCATATAGCTCTTCTTGGTTTCGGAGACATCTGACTGAGGGCAGCTTTCGGGGGATGGCTCCTCGTCTTGATCAGGAAGGCGCTGAATGCGGAACCTTGGTGGACCGAGTCCTTTATCAAGAGCGCGACGAAGCTTCTCTGCGGAAGACTCGGTACTGTCGACGCTACCTGGCTGAGGGAGTGTATCGGTAGACTGTTCTTCACCTTGATGAGGAAGATCTGGCTGAGAAATCGTCTCGGTAGACTGTTCTTCACCCTGGTGAGGAAGCTCCTTGGTCCGGGAATATTCCAATCCTGGTGTCATACGCATCTGAGAAAGTCGATCTCGCCAGGCGTTCTTCATCTCGTTACGACGTTCAGCGAGATCACCCTGTGGCTTCCAGTCTTCGTTAGACTTGCGGGCGAGGTGTGACATGATTTTGTTGATTTGCTCATTCAAGTCTTGTGCACGCTCTCTAGCGCATGTTACGGCAGCCGCAACATGGTGGGCTGCTTCGTGGTCCATGTTGGGCAGTAGGTACTGTGGGTTGTCGCGACCAGGTGCTGAGAGGGAGGTGGTGAAAGAGAAGAAAGAGCGCAGTCCAGAGCGAAAAAGAGATGCAGAGCCAGCTTTTATTTTCGAGCCGTGAGGATTTCCGTGCCGTTGTGTGAGCTTGGTAACCATCGCTGACAAGCTTTAGACTCCGCTTACATGTGAGTGCCAAGCATACCAAAAGCTTCGAACTCCTGCTTGTAGCGGCCAGTACTCGATTGCTGGAGCAACCACATTGCTAGCTGAGAAGCTGTATGGCGCTGCAGATTATTTTCTGGGGTGGACAGCGATCCTGGGGTGTTAAAGTGCAGTTGTCGCATGCATGATACCAGGCTTGGCAGAGGCCTTTCGTAGCTTTTTGGTACTGCTGAGGAGCTTCGAACTCTCCAAATTCGTGGAACGACAGGTCTCCACCGCCTCCTTCCTCGTCCACGTGGCAGATGAACTCTTGAACAGTTCCGATTCTCCCCGTTGCTCTCGCTCATTTGTGACTTCTTCCGGCTTTGACGCTGTCGAGCATGAGTGCGACGGACATCCTCTTCCTCCTTCTCGCCGTCGTGCTAAAGGAATCAAACCCAGCCATGGATCACAGAATTTTGAAAGCCTTCCACCTCGATAATCTTCACATCAACACCCGAAAAACGTCCTACGAGCTCCCGGGGATCTTACACTGCCAAATCGGCTTCCTCAACACTACCATCGAACGCGCCACATACATGTTCGTGGCACATCAGGCATTTATCTTCCTCAGCAAAGCTCTGCTGCCACCTCCTCAAGATGGTCCCCAGCGCGAGCACAATGGCAAGCTCAACGACACATCCCCTGAAGCCGAAGACTTTCCGCTCCGCTACCTCTGGAAGAACAAACACCTCGTCCTGGCCTTCGGAGCATCTACACTCCACTTCTACTTGTCGCAACACCGATGGGCCGATCTCACGACGATCTTCAATAAGATAATAGATTTGGAAGCAGATTACGGAGTCGGGAACCTGCCGGATTGGGCGATCAGGACTTACGGGCCGAAGGTGCCTGTGCCTGCATGGTGGAGACTGCATCTTGACACGGCGGGGGCAATCGCTGCGATTTTGCTTGGAATGGTGGTTGTCAAGTACGGAGCAAAAGCAGTCTACCGGTTGCCAGAGCTGTTGCGAGCAGGTGCAGGAAGGGCGAAGCAGGCAATTCGTACGACTCAAGAGATCGTTGGCGCGGTTCGGAGGGCAACTGCGGCGAGCAAGGAGTCGACCGCGGGCGACAAGTTGACATGTTCGAATCAGCGATGTACTTGCCAGCCTGGAGGCTTCGGGGTTGCTGCTGGTGAGGGACCATCTCGAGGCGTTCGCCTCGTCCCTGCCGCTGTGCCTACGATACCTCGTCCTGTCAGAAGACACTCTGTGAGCTCTGTGCAGGACTGGATTGATAGCGTCCCGTGACGGAAGTTGCCTCGAAGAGCCAGGACTTGACTTCGCACCTTCGATCAATCTAGCATAGAAGTTAGCCAATATACCATCTACACTCCATATAGAACCCCATATCAGTGTCTTCTGAAACGTGGTCAGCAGGTTTCGAATGGGGAGATTGAGGACTGAATGTCAGGGAAGGGCAATGAAATGGCAGAGAGCAATAACAGATCAGCAGAGAGAGTCTGAGCTGAAGTCGGGATGTAGAAAGAGAAGGGGGATGTCAGAAGACTCGCTTCAATTCGCAGCGACTGCCATCTCTCAAGCAATCTCAGCTCAATCCCGCTCTTGTAACAATGCAATCGTTCGTAGCGTCGTGAAGTATCTATGCACATGAATCGGACCAGAGCCGGAGCCGAGAGCAAGGAAGCGAATGTTCAAGCCAGAAGTGATGTCCAGTCAAAGTCTCTCAACTCATTCCAAGCTAGTCTCACAGCCGCGATATCCGTCAGACTCTCAAGACTCCCATCAAGAAGTCCTTCTCTTCTTGTTCAGCGTCCCAGCCTCATCCTCCCCGCCCTCAGCCTGAGTAGCAGCCGGACTGGTAGCCTCACTACTCAAACTCTCCACAGTCCCAACTCCACCCATATTTCCACTCGGCGCTTGCAAGTGATCCTGATCCACGCCAGTTCCATCATCGCCAGTCTGGAACATCTCCTCTCCATCCCCAGCAGAAGCCCCAAAATCGAAGTTCATATCCGGATTCGTCGCATCAGCCGCGCCGGCAAAGTCGAAATAGCCGTCTGCGCCCATGAAATCGGTGGCCATGTCTGGGTTGTAGCTGTAGTCGAGGTTCGGGTTGCCGTCTTCGTCGAGTTGGAAGGTGCCGCCGGGAGATAGGTCGGTCATGCGATTGCTGAGCTGGTCGACGCGCTCTTGTTGTGCTTGTTGCAGGTCCATGAGAGTGTCGATCTGCTTCTGATTGGCCTTGATGTTTTCCATGTGATCACCAATCGGCGGCGTCGGTGACATGAGCGCTTTATTGGTATTTGATGAGTCGCCGCTGTGCTGGTTGATCATGGAGAGCATGTTGCTTCTCTGTTGAGGCGTTAGGCCGCCGGCAGCAGGGTAGTTGGCCAGATTGGAGAAGTCAAAGGCAGCTGTGCTGTCGTTCCCGGCATTCGTCGCATTGGCATTGTTGATGAGGCTCATCATCTGGTCATTCTCCGGCACAGAATTGAGCAAGTTGGGTGTTTGCGCATCATCCTTGATCATCGGGCTTGCTGATGTCTGGTTGGTAGCATTCGCTGGCGCCGTGCTCGAAGTACTATCGCGTTTGAGTGGAGGAGAGTTACCATGCGGCGGACTAACCGATTGCCGAGCTGAGTTCGGTTCTGTCACAGCATTTCCACTCTGTTGCTCGTTCGGTGCGCCGAGAAGCAGTTGAGGTCGCTTCATGAAACGCTGAACTTGCTGATTGCTTGTGTCCGGCGCAGCATCCGGATACTCCTCGACAACACCACTTTGTTGCTGCTGAGGCGGTTGCTGTTGATTGCTGAACATGTTCACCAGATTCTGCCCAGCATGACCCTCCAGACTCCTATTGTAGAAGGTCGCCAGAAATGTCAGAATGGCGTTGATGCTATTCTCATGCCGATCGTGAAGTGCCTGGAAGGCAGTCGCTTGTCGGTAGAATTGCTCGTTTTGCTCTTTGAGTTGGCCGATCATGCGAGAGATGATGTTTTGCTGCTGCTGAAGCTTCTTCAACTCTTGTCGCACTGAAGCTAGCTCACCGCGTGGCATCTGTGCAAGACCAGCTTGCCCAGGAGTGCCGAGCTCGCCTTGCGGTCTGCCTTCAGGCCCAGGTGAGTAGCGTTCCTCGTCGCTATCAAAACCCTCGCCCTTGACAGTGCCATCTCGTTTTCGCTTGGCGCTGGACTTGCCAGTGGGCTTTTGAATGAGCCAGAGTAGATCCGGTCGATTCTTCCGGAAGTATGGGTGCGAGTACATGCTAGGTGGCTTCTGACCTTTCCGTGCCTTCTCGGACTGCCGTAGCGAACCGTCTGTGATGTTAACCGTCTTGTGGAAGCCGTACATATTCAGCTGTCTCACGAAGGAGGCGTAGTTGTTGTGCTTGAAAAGTTCTGGGATGAGTGTTCGGGCGAATTCGTCTTCGTCCAGGACTATGAAAGCGCGGCCGTCGTCAGACCATCGGATTAGGTTGGTATGGCTGCTGTCCAAGAAACTGTATCTCCAGTTAGCATGTTCCTCCTGTTTTCAACCGGTCTGTGGTGTATCGATTCTCACTCACCTGCTCAACTTCTGCACAAACGGCGGAATCTGCTTCCTCTTCCCTTGCGCATCCCTCTTCGCCAACGCGACCTTCAGATCCAAATCCTGCTCACTTTCCTCTTCCTGAGTACCATTCATATTCTCAGTCCCGTAATTCCCACCATTCCACGCTTCTTGTCCGTTCTGCGGAGCCAGCTGCTGATTCCTCGCCCTCCTCACCAGATCGGTCGAAGGTGCCGGAGCAATGTTGCTGCCGTATGTTGGAGCTTGTGTAGAATTCAGAGAAGTCGCGAACGCGTTCGGATCGGCGAGAGATTGGTCGGCGTATGTCTGGTCGGCATTGAAAGCGTTTGAGAAGTCGAATTGGTTGAAGTCCGGGTTCTCCGGCATGGGGTTGTAGGTGTAGGCATTCTGCGGAGTCATAGGCTGCTGCACAAGCGGCGATGCGCCTGGAGCAGGGCGTTTGCGACTGGGCACGGACTGTTGCATGATGCTCCGTGGTAGTGAGGAGGATGTGATGGCGGTCTTCTGCAGCCTTCCGGTGTGCGCGAGTGGGGCTCGGTGTCGGTTCGAATCGATCTCGTCCGTTCCAAGATCCAAGCTCGTTCTTTCTGTCTGTCTCTGATCAAGCTATTGAGGCCGAAGTCGTAGATGCGTTGCGCGAAGTGTCGGTGGGGTAGAACGAGCGGATTTGAGACAGAGGCTGCCAGAGCTGGCGATGTGGTGCTTTTGTACCTCCTACACAAGTGGTATCTTATTTGGCCAGGCAGGTAAGCGCTGGAATAGACCGTGTGTCTCTATTCTTCGTTCATTGTTGAGTGGACAAAGCTAATGAGTCAAGTTTGGCTGGCTTGGAAGGTCTTGGTTCGCCCTTCAGCCTTCTCCGCGTCGCCCTTGAGGTGTTGTCTATGGCTGTGTGCTTGTGATTTCAAAGGCCGCCTTGTTTCGAACAGCTCTTTGGTCTCTAGTGTCGCGAGTGATGCGGGGCCAATGGTTGGACTCAGTGTGGACTCGAGAAGCGGTAGTAATGGTCGGAGTGTGCTGCGAAAGCAATGCGATGTGTTCAAAGGTCGTTGCGGTTTGTGTATTGTGTATTGTTGTCGTCTTCTCTCTGTCCACTCTGCCTCGACAGTCGCATACTGACAGGGTTCTTACTTCGCGTCACTTTAACGGCCCGCACCGACACAACCTTTTGCATCACTGATGAGTCCGCCATTAACGCGATCTCTATACACTTCACCTCTTCGCATTGTACAAGGGTCAACGATAGTGCCCGCGGAACGATTTTGTTCAATGAGACCCATTGGAGTTCTGCACTTCTAGAACGACATTTCCGGTCAAGGAATCAACCCTGAAGCGAGTGGATAAAATACTCATCCCCATGGCGAGTCTCCAATCTTTCTCGAGGACCTTCCAGGCACGAAAAGATTTCTACTTGCATTGCTATTCTCGCCAGAGAGTCTCTGGACATGGGGGACCGCCTCTTTCTCGATCTCCATATGCCCTCAAGTCCTCCGTTCTTCAACAGTCCCCCTTCCCAACTCTCAACACCCTTTCCCCTTCTCCAAAACCATCGCAAAGCACACCCGACCCATATCCGCACCCTCCATCACCGAACTTCACCCACCACAGATCGCCGATCTATTCATATGCAAAGACAAGGGCCAGCAGCCAAAGCACGTGAGCATGAGCTGAGATGTCAGCGTCGGTAAGTTCCGGATATGCCACCAGATAAGCCATTGACCTCTCTAGAGTCCGGAAAAGCACACGATGCTTCAGGGGAATCGATCCAACAAACACGGTTTTGGCATGCGACGCTTTGAGATAATGTTTTGGATCGCACGGATATGCTCGCCTCGGAGGAACGGTCCCAGAGAGGCGGGTCCGTGAAAAAGGGATGCCCGATCGAGGTCGTGTTGCATGTTAGAGAATCCTGGGACGATAGTGAGCATATTTTAGAGGTCATCATGACCGTTCTACACGTATGTCCGGCGGGAAGAGCGAGGGTTATAGATGCTCGGCAGACATGTTGTTCGTTATTGGTGCTGCTGGAGATAGAATGGTCCTACGGAGCTTCGGGGCTGCTTGTTGATCGTTTCGAGTCTTGAATTATAAAGATACTCAAATAGTTCACAAGGAATAGAGGTAGATGATCCAACATACCTGCTTCCTGCGCAAGTATCGTACGGTGTCTGGCCTTGCCCAGCCATTACTTTGCGTTTTCCTCATCCCGCCATGCCGTCTATACGAACGCCCATATGCTTTGCCATATTTCTACACACCCTGCATTGCTCCGAAACCCAAAGCCGCTCTTGAAGATGAACGATGCGCCCCTTGACTGGTATCCGATCTAATCAATGCTGCTCTTCTTTCCTCACGACTTCAGCGAATCCCTCATACTTTGTGAGCTCGCACTTGTTGTGGGAAGCACGCTTGCCTTGCTCTTGTCCTTTCCTGACCAAACCTTCGCCAACGCGTAGACGAGACCTGAGACGAATCCGATGAAGATTGCGGAGACTGAGGCGAGCGTGACTGGCGCATCGAAGAAGACAAGACCGGAGATTGCGATTGGCAGCTTGTTCAAAGCGCCGACCATGGAGTAGGTTGTCGAGGAAGTGACACGCACACACCAGGCGCTGGTGTAGGAGATGAAGATACTGCTCAGACCAGTGAAGATCATTGCAGCAATCATGAGTTGTTGTCGTCCAGGAGGGAAGTTCACGGCGAGGTTTGCGGAGGACCAGTCCTCGAGGACGAGCGAGGCGATGAGCAGGATTGGAATCGAGAGCAGGTTGTTGTAGTACATGGCTAGTCTGTGTTAGCTTGATCCCTCTCTCATGATTAGTATTTGCAGAAGAACTGGATACTCACTATCGAAGTCCTTGAAGTTGGTGAGCTTTATGCGCTTCCTCATGCCTAGCACGTAGCCAGCAGAGCACAAGCAGTTCAGAGCCATCCAAATGTATCCCGAGTTCAGAGTTGCAATCTTCTCAGCAGCCTCGCCGGTCACAGCATCACCACCGTAGCTGGTAAGCGCATGCTGGATATCTGCCCAAGCAGCAATCACACTGCTCAGTACCATGAGTCCGAAGCTGAGAAGAGCCATTCCCGTGACTGATCCACCAAACCATAGCACCTCTCCGTATGCGATCAGGATGATGGTCAAGTTCTTGAAGATGGTGTATACGGGAATGCTGAGAAACTGTAGCGCCTTGATCGAGGTGTAGATCATTCCAATGAGCAGGAGGGAAACCGGGAACCATTTTCGCGCTTCATCGACGTTGAAATCTCGGTATGTGATAACGCCCATGGCTTTACATGTTGAAATGGCGATAATGCAGACGATGGCCTGGTCTGCGTCAGCTTCCTCCCACGTTTGCTGCCTTCTTCCGGCTGAGAACCTACCTGTACTGCTAGAAGGAAGAAACTCAGATTCCACCCTGTACCATTGACACAGTACTTGTTCGACACCGTCATCAGGATACTGCTTCCGCAGTACGCCATAATCGACAACGCCGGGTTGTTCAAGTTGATCCCGCTCTTCGCCATGGCGGGCATCGCAGGCTTCGGTGCAGCTTCGAAGTGTCCGTTGGGCTGCTTGTCACCAAGTTCGATGGCGAAGTCCTTTTTCTTGTCGTCGGCCATGTCGACAGGTGTCGGCGGCGCGGGAGTCGGCGAGCGCGAGGGAGATCTCGAGGTAAGGGGTGATGCCCGGTCCCAGGGTTTGCTCGGTCCGAGAGAAGACTGTACGCCGATGAACGAAGTCGTGGTGGGCAGATTGGGTGCGCAAGGCGCGGCAGAGGTTGTATAGGTCCAGGAGAGAGTGCGATGGGTGTATTACAGTGAGAAAGGAGGATGAAAAGAAGCGTCGTGTCGACTGCGCAACGTCGCTGGTTGTCTCGTAGAATTAACTTTCATACAGCTTGACCAGGGTCTGGCACTCGTAATCCACGCCAGCTCTTCGTCTCCTCACCGGAACAACTGTGACCAACACATATCACTCGCTCTGTCGCATCGCCGGACATTTGATATCGACCATCTTTCCATTGACTCGTGCACCACATCGAAGAAACGGCCGAGGCAAGACATCGCTCCTTCCCAGCCATCAACCCGTGCAAGGCGATCTTTCCCGTTTCCAGCCTGTTTCATCTTTGGCAGCAGCGGCGCCTCCCGCCTAGCGCAACGCATTTTCAACGACGTGTTCGCCATTTCAACTGTTCGCAAGACACTCAGAACGAACACGACAAGACAGGGAAAATGGCGGTTATCGACGACCACGTCGCCAAGGTCCTGGACAACCAACGACCAGGCCATGAATCAGACGACGAAGATGCCCTCATCGCGGAGCTGGAAGACGACGAGGACGCCTCCATGTCCGCCTTGCGGGAAAGGAGGCTTGAGCAGCTCCATGCCGAGGTCTCACGCGCCAAGGTCATGAAAGAGACCCTTCACGGCACGTACATGGAGATCAAGGATGAGAAGCAGCTGATGGACATCACCACCTCCACCAAGCTCTGCGTGGTCCATTTCATGAAGCCCGACTTCAACCGCTGCCGCATCATGGACGAGAAACTCAGGATCCTGGTCGAGAAGCACTTTGACACTCGATTTGTGAGCATCAATGTCGACAATGCCCCCTTTCTGGTTGTTAAGCTGGGTATCAAAGTCTTGCCTTGTGTCATTGCTTTCAAGGATGGAGTGGGCACCGACCGCATCATAGGCTTTGAGGGCATTGGCTACAACCCGGATTCTTTCACTGCGAGCGAGTTGGAGGCGCGTCTACTCTCCAGCGGTGTGCTCGTGCGAGCCAAGATGACTAGGGACGATGACCGGAGACAAGCACATAAGGCACAGGAGAGGGAGGAAATTTATGACGATGACTGGGACTGAGCTTGATCAATGACTCCCTTGTAGCGCTTGCTCTCATCCGAAATTTGGGGACCTTCGTGAACGCTGATCAGACCCGGAGAACCGCTCGAACTGTCTCAAATATCTGGTGTAGCCAATGCCATAACCTTTGGCACAAAGACTTCCGACGCACACTACATGTCACAGGCATTGGCATCAGCCTCTCGGATCCTACTTCGGTGTCCGCCTCCTTCAACTTGGGCGACGCAGAGGCAGTGATTCGAGCAGCCATGCCATTATCCCATGCCGCGAGGATGTAATTGGCTTGTTCGAATTCGACGATTGGGCTATCGTGGTCGGTGTATTGGCCTAGGGGACCGTCTGCCAGACTCTTACAAGACATACAATATGCCTCATGTTCTACTCCTTTCTTTCCAAACGGGACGTGCCATGTCCATACTCCTGCTTTGGCCATCACTGAGCTTATGTAGGAAGCCGACGCTCCGGGCAACTCGGAAGGCTTTGCGCAGATTTGTAACTGGAGTGATTGGGTCTATTCTGTACTGGACGTCAGCGTCTGGACTTCTTTGGCTGCCTATACACACCATCGGCTAGGTTTCTTCCCCGGAAAACAAGTTCTCCCTCGAGCGTTGTTGTTTGTGCAACATTGAAGGAGGAGAGATCCAGAGTTTTCAGCGATCCAGTTATATACGGCATGCCGACCAGTCGGGAAGCCGAAAAGCCGTGTTCGCTGGCTCTGCAAACCGAGGCTTCCGGAATTCTGATGACCAGCTCGAATACCGGAACCCTGAGGCCACGAAGCACATGCCAAGGTTCGCCAATCTCGATGGCCGACACTGCGTGTCCGCTGTGCAGCATATTTGCGCCACAGCACGAGAATCACATCGTCGGCATTTTCATATGAAAACATCACCTCCGTGCATGATAGACACTGACTGCTGATGTGTAGATCGGCGTTTTTGAGTCGTGATGTCTCTCACAGACTAACACGAAGCGGCTTTCTGCTGCGCTCTTGATCCAGCAAGTAAAGGAGACGCATACAATGAGCCCGGATAATTTCGTGATATCAACCAGCCTTAGGCTCTATTCATCCGCAAGAAAAGGCTTGCGTATCAGCCTGCTGGAGATGATGAGCAAGCTACAAGCTGGAGTGACAATAGCGTGTTGTCCTCAGAAGTCCCATTTTGAGGACATCACTCTCTATATAAATGACGAGTGAAGGCCGCATCACCATCACTACACGTCAGACCACGACACTGATATCGCCCACTTTGTCATCACGAGCCGATCGGAGAACACAAGCTCAGGTTTGCAACACTATTCAGAATTCTTCCTCTGCTTCCGATCACCAACTGCATTTGAGCCCGTTCAGAACAGCTTTCATCCAGAGCAACATGGACACTAAATACACATACGCACCGGAGCAGAATAATCGCCAGCCTGCAGACCCGACCTTCCCAACAGGTACTGCCGGCGGATTCGCACAATTTGGCATCCTACTTCTCGGACTGACCTGCCTTGCTATTGCATATCTTATCGGAGCTCTCACCATCGTCGCCTCGAGACGGATATGGGCCAAAGACACCAGCCTCCAAACCATGAAACTAGGCGCTCTGGGCCTCCTCACATTCATTCTTGTATTCGCTGGCTTCGCAGACGCGTACAAGGTGACGACCATGGCGACAAAAGACTTCCCAATATGTCTTGGCATCGCGATGGCTATCACGGCGGGGTTGTCAGTCATGGTAATCGGGCTTAATGCAAGCTTATATGGGCTCGCGGCGTTGGGAAGAGGTATCAGGCGGAGAATGAAGGGGCCCAGCGATCCAAGAAGTACGCAACGTGAGACTGAGCAGCATGAGGTCGAACAGCATGAGCTGGGCACGATCGACAACCCAGCGCCACCCGGGTATACTCGGAGTGATTCGCTGCCTGCGTACGAGGTCGATGAGTATACGCTGGAGTGCATTGTTGATATTTGCGGTGGGGGCTGGGAACGAGTCGGTACCACCCCGGAGATTTCACGAATTTACGACACTTCCTCACACATACGGCCCATACACTACGGTGCATTATTCCACCTTCAACGCATCGCAACTCCAATGATCCAGCTTCTTGGACTACACGATTGGCTCATCTCTATGTGCAGAGCCGGCAACCTAGACGACTTTGGACCTGCAGACTGGTAACTTTTGCGAAACCGCTTACCACATGCATTCGTTGGAAAGCTTCTTCGAAAAGGACACCATGCTCGACTCTGCCTCTTCAGCATCGCATCTTCAATCCGGGTCTGCATCTTTACGAATCACTCTGATATCCTTCAATTGGTATCCATTCACGCAAACGACCATCTGGGCATCATGATTTTTACTGGCAACCCCTACCGAAATCACGATCCGCCGCCAGAACCGGCACATTGCCTCTATGAGACTTTTCCAACTGGATCCATACGTCACGCCATAGAATTTGGCACCATCATCTTTGCCATACTGGGCTTCATGGCAAGCCTCACTGCGATGGTATTCGCTCTTGCCGCCGTGTTTTGCAAGTCTCCGAACAGGGATCTCTTCTGTGGACTCTTTTTCATCGTGCTTTCGCCCTGGATCTTACTGCTGCTAGGAATGATATTGGGCCCGATTCAGCCTTGCTGTCTGGCTGATGCGCGTGTGGCGGTATGTATTGCGATTGCGACCGGTGCTCTCGTAGGCGTCGCTTGTCTTATCGCCATAATTGGGGAGGGACGTCAATGGCTAGTGGGAAGAAAGCAGGCGAACAATTCAGACGGCACGCAGCTGGAGTCGATTGAGCTTGGTGGTGAAAGCTTTAATGGAGATGAGCCGCCGCCGTACGAGCAGCGGGACGATCTTGCTCGCAAGACAAACCAACCATCTGCGATATCTCGGACTCCTGACAACAACCCCCCAGTTTCATACACGCGCCAACAAACATGATCGTATAGCGACACAGCTTTGATCATGTTTGGCATACAATCGCCAGGGAAGATTCAGATCGATATCTCAACTTCAGCTGTACAAAACATGGCCAGACCGACAGAAGACGCGCTTACTAAATTTCTTCGAAAGACAGAAAGACACATTCACAACACAACTTTGTCCTTCCCAACTCTCAACCTCAACCAACTCAATTTCTCCATGAACGCTACAAACTCTACCGCCAGCAACGGCTCCGGCATGTCCGACGGTGCTTTCGCAGGTATGATCATCGCTATCTTGGTCGGAATCCCCATCCTGGTCTGCTGCTGTTGCGGCTGTCTAGCTGTCCACAAGCCAGACGATATCAATCGTCCAAGTTCCGTCAGTAGCTGGCGAACGATGTGGGTGCCTCAGAATGTCTGGATAAAAATGAGAGTTCCTGCGAGGGGAAGGAGGGGACAAGGTACGGGAGGAAGGCCTAGAGTGCCGGACTTCGACATGCAGAACAATGCGATGGAGCTTGGGGAGGTTGGACCTAGTATGAGGGCGCAGAACCTGAAGAAGGTTGCAGAGGACGATGAGGCGACGCTCTGCGATGCTGAGAGGCCTGCGCCTGCTGTTGCGAAGCAGTAGTTCGGGCGGTCTGGGACCAGGCGCGCGCGATTGCTTCAGACGGTACTCTCACTATTCACCATCTATGTAACATTCCCAATACGCCTCGCTGAAAATGCTTCTTAGGACCTCCTTCTCCGCGACTGCCAGCGCCCTGCAAGCCATAATCTCTGGCGAGCGTAAATGTTGTCTCGATCTGACACGGCGAATACCAGACCCGCCCGCGCGATGTTGAATCTATCGCAGCAATCATGTATAGATTATACCCTCATCACAGACAAACATGATCTGACAGCGATCGTTCCGAATCTGCCAACCGTCATGTCCAGATCCAGCCATCGCTCGCACCACTATATCACTTAAACTCAGCCAAGAACACAATCAGGCCATACCTCACCTTCGAAACCAGAGGCCCAATCATGCCCGCCCAAACTCCCATCTTCACCACCATCACTACCTCTGCCTCCGCTTCGTCGCCCTCCCCCTCATCCTTCTCCCCAATCTTCCCAATCCTCAACACCTCCAACACCACAAACTCAACCAACAGCACCTCCCCCTCCGGCTCAGACCACTACTCAACCGGACAAAAAGTCGGGATTGCTTTCTTCATCATCGTCTGCTTGTTCGTCTTCTGCTGTTGCGAAGCTTGCTTCGGCGATGGGCGTCCTGAGAGGAGGGGGAGACCTCCATCAGTGCAGCCGCCGCTCGGGATGAGAAGAGCGAGGGCACGGACAGCGGAGATTGAGAGGAGAAATAATGCGATGGAGTTGGGGGAGGTTGGGAGGGGAATGAGGGTTAAGGGGGTGGAGGATGATGAGGTGACGCTTGTTGATGTGCACAGGCCGGCGCCGGTTGTTGTGAGGTAGGATGTCAGTTGATCTCATGAGAAAAAATCGAGGAAGTTCCATGAGGGGATCGCTATCGCGATGTACGACCTGGAATCTGCGAGACTGATTGCTGAAAGAACTAATTTAGATAACGATCGAATAAATGACTTCATGTCCCGCTCGCCAGATTTCCGCACAAAACCACTCCTCCAGCCATGTCAAACACCACTTCAAACACCACAACCAACTCCAACCAAGCTCCCAACGACGACTCCGAAGACTCCGCCTTCATCGGCATCCTGCTCGCCTCGCTCATCCTGCTCGCCTCGCTCATCCTCTCCGCCCTCATATCCATCGCTTTCTACTCCCTATACCGTCGAGTCCGCTACAAGAAATGGGCAATCCGCCATGAAAAGTATGGATATGCAAATGCGATTGTCAGTGCCATCGCAGGGGTGATAGTATTTGTTGTATTGTGGTTGGGAGTGACAGCGTTTGTATTTCCACAGGATGAGGATAATTTGGGGAGTTTGAAGGCGATGGGTACGGGGATTGTGGCGATGATGGTGGTTGAGGGGGTCGGGGTTGGGTGTGTAGGGATTAAGGATGGTTGGGGGAGATGGAAGGGTAGGAGGGATGCGAGACGGGGCGGACAGCGTCTTCAGACGGGGATCGAGTTGACGATGATGGGTGGGGGAGACGATCGAGGATGAGGACAGTCGATGCTCAGGAGAGACATGTGCTTTCGGGCTTATTGAGGACATGAGTGAGGACACGGCTTTTGTGGCAATACTGCTTACCAGCTCAGCAAGCTCCAACACTGAGGACAGTCAGGACTGATATAAGTCTCACTAGTTGCTCTCTTCTCCCCATCACCACCTCGCATCTCAACACCAAATCCGCAGCAATTCTAAGCCTCCAGCAACCAAACAAACCCAAGAACACAATCCTCAACTCAAGGACCGAAACTGTTCTCCAAGGGATACCAACACATATCCACCCAGAATCCTCGAAGTTCCAGAGATCATGCCTTCCCACCACCTCTCCGCAGGCAACCAAGCCGGCATAGCCCTCCTCTGCCTCTTCGCCCTCCCAATATCTTACTACCTCGCCTCCCTCACCTTCACCATCATCCGACGAATCCGGAAAGAAGATCCGCAGACCTGGATCGTCAAGAAAAAACGCGCTTTTGCAATTTTGGGCGTTTGCGTGTGGATCGCAATCTTCATGGCCTTTGTACAAGACGTTTACAGCGTGAAGAGCTTCGACGATGTGAAGTGTGCGATTTCGGTGGGATTTGGGCTGGCGGGGGTTGTTGGGTTTTGTGTTGGGGCGGTTGTGGGGACGAAGGGATGGATGATGTGGAAGAAGTGGAAGGGAAAGGGGCGGGATGATGAGGAAAGCGATGAGGAAGGTGCCAATGAGATGGAGATGGAGATGGTTACTGGGAAGGTGGATGGGGTGGTGAAGGCGCCGGAGGCGGCACATTTGGTTTAGATTCGGCAAGAGAGACGGACGTAGGCATCGAGAATGTATTCAGCACTTTTCAACCCTCACTGTTCCTGAAGGTTCCTTCCTCACTGACCCTTTTCTTCATCTTGCTCCTTCCCACCCCAACAAGCATGACAATGTCTATCCAGCCTATCCAACCTGACATACCCCGTCTGAACATCATTCCTTGGACATAGACATCCACCCTCCCAAGCAGCGACCTCGCCCCCCTTCTCAACATCATCCCTTTCAATCTCCTCCAACCCCACACCACTCTCAACATCAACCTCGCTCACCCCTCTGCAAAGCCTTAAAATTCCCCTCACAACCAAAATCGGCAACCCCACAACAACCAACATCGCCGCCATGAACGCGGCATAAGCCGCCAAAGCAATCGGCACAATCAACCATCCGTTGAATGTATACGGCCAATTCTCGCTCCACTGACATGACAGCCCAAATAGCCCATATCCGTAGAGTGTTGCGAAGGCATAAGTAGCCTGGCTGTCAGCTTGGGGTCCTGATTTTTTGCCTGCTAGACGATAGATGGTTCTCGTCCAGAGTTCGGATATGAGAGCTGCTGGGAAGAGACCGGTGATTGTGAATAGGACGATGAAGGACCAGATTATGGTGTCGGTGATTTCGAAATTTGTGCTGGAGGGATCCGTTGACGGTATCTTGGTGGATTCGTCGGCTGAGATTTCTGGCGATGATTCTTGTGCTGTTGTCTTTTCGCCAAGAGTGCCAGATGTGGCCGGCAGGGGGAGGAGCTGGGTTGATTCGGTCGCCATATTGGTACAGTTTGCGATGTCTCGAGGAGACGAATCTTCGAAGTAGACCTTGGAAGAGAAGAGTTGCGAGCCTTGGGTTATGGCTGAAACTGCGATCTTTGGTACGGATGCCTGGAGGTTGATTCTCAGCAGCAAATAGGGGCAACGGTAATCAATGAGCTCAGTCCTCACACCATACTCAGTATTCCAACACATTAGCCCACACACATACCTCATAGAAGGATGCATCGTCAGACCACGAACCATCATGTCCACCGAAATGTCTCCCACAGAATCCATCGATATGCCAGGAACAGAATCAACACCCCTCATCATCAACGATGGCCAGCACCACATTGAGACAGCAGCCACGACAAGCGTCCCGCGCCAGCCGACCCCTCGAGCCAAAATGACCCCCTTCGGAGTTCTCCTCACAACCATATTCGTCTTCATCGGCATCTTCATCATCCTCCTAACGACAGCCATAGGCCTCCTCCCAGCACTCGGCATCGCCATATCAACCGCCTACGCCATAAACGGACTTCTCGGCCTGAACAAAGCCCAAGCCGCCATCCGCGGGGGAAAGAATTTTGGCGCGATCTGGTACTTCTCCCAGATGATGCTCACGATTCTGTACCTGGCTTATTACAATATCAACTTGGATTTTTGGCCGCTTATGGGGTTGTTGTTCTGGGGACCATCGGTTGTGTTGGCGTGTCTGGGATTGGGGATGGTTAGTTTGATACTTCTAGTGGGTTGGTGTGTCTTCTTGGTTTTCCGGGGACCGAGGGAGATATGCTGTCCTGGGAATGAGGATTTGGAGGAGGGATTTGGAGATGGCTCGCAGCAGGAGGGCGCTGTCCTCGATGGTGGGGAGAAAGAGACCTGGGAGGACTTCTGCCGGAGCCAGAGTCATCCGGATGGTCCATGTTGATTCGACGCTATTGGGCATGGTGCTGGAAGCTTGATTGAGGATTGTGCTCTCTAGGCGAGCCCTGTTGGGGTCCGATTACTGCTCGTAAGGGGGCGGTGGTCCCTCGTTCGATACCTGTTGTGCGTTCTTTGGAGCTGCCGGGTCACCACAGAATTTTCTCGGCCATACATCAGCCTCCACACATAATGTTACAGTCCCAAGATTACTCAGAATCCCGAATTACCAGACCAGAGAGCAGCAGAGCAATAAAATTGCATACTGAGAACAGGTCAAATCTTGGTCATTCCCAAGGACGCTATCAACCGCGATGGCGACCTGAAAGATAAATTTTAGAGGGGGCATTGGTAAGTATGGGAGCCAAAATGGAAAACAAAATTAATGCAGGAAGAGGAAGTGATTTATTTGAACAGAGAGATGGAGGATTGAACATTTGGTGCAAGAGACACCAGTGTCTCAGACACCATCAAAAAAACCGCAATTGAAACCAACCTTTTCGCAAGCCAGCTACCACGGGAGCCACGCAAACCTCACCTCATAGATACTCACCTTCCTGAGCACAGGGCTCGACTTGACCGGATCAGGCCTGTTGCAAGCACCGCAGCAGGCATCAATCCCCTTCACGTTTTTGAGCACTCTGCACGCTGGACAACCAGGTGTTCGCGTGTAATAAATTTGATGACCAGCGAGGATCTCACAAAGGAGACACACAACTTTGCCCCTCTTGGCTTCCTCTTTCATGAGCTCTTTGCAGATTGGACAGTTGGGATCTCTTGTGACCTCGCCCAGTTTCTTTGGCGACCGTGGCTCGCGAACTGCAGGGCCGTCAGCAAGTAACCTGTAACCAGGGTCAATTCTAATCGCGGTAGTGTTTGCGATAGGTATACTCACCCGCCGTGTAATCGGCTCGTCTCTCGGAGTATTAGACGTGACATGAATCTCTGGGATCCCACCTTGACTTTTCGCCTGGCGTGTATGCTTGCGTGACGACTTGCGCGGAGATCTGCGCAGAGACCGCTTGGGCGGAGAGCGCAACCACATCGGAAAGTAGGCTGAAAAATTCCTGCAGAAAAGGTCAAAATGAATATAATGCCAACTTACCAGAGCCACCAGTATCGCCGAACCAGCAACGATAATTACTGCCGCCATTCCAAGGATGTAGTCCTTTCCATTGATTCCGTACCAGAGACAGGCCGGCAGTCCCAGGAAAAGGAAGGTGTTGTAGAACCAGAACATCTGATTAGCAATAGTAACGAAGTCCGGCTTCAATTGCTTCTTCTTCTTCTTCTTCTTCTCGGCGGCGAGATTGGGGCGACAGAACTTGGCGTCCTCGGGAGAAGGCCAGTGAACAGCTTCCCAGATCATGGGACCCAAAAAGAGGGTAGCAGTCCAGACTGCAATGTGGCCGATTAGGAGGATCAGAAGTTCGAGTTTAATGTTCGTCATGTCGAATGTGGAGAAGAGAAGAGAGAAGATGTGGACGATAGAGTCCAAAGTGTCAGATAACGGGCCAGCCATTATGTTTCTCGGGGTGGTTCGACAAGATGGAAATGATGATGTGTCCTGCGACGCGACGGTGCCTCGTGGGTTGCGATGGTCGATATAGTGGAAGCAGGACAAAGGACAAAGAATCAAAGACAGTGGCCAGATATAGAACCGGAACAATGTCTTGTTGGCGGTCCGTAGCTGCTTCTTTGTTGGACTGTAAGCACCACAAAGACCAGTCGGTCCCGTTTTCGATCGATTGTTGGCAATTGAAGCGTACCAAAAGAATGTCTTCCCTGACAGGAGTTGAAGTTGAGCATTGAGGAACGCGTTGGTGTGTAAGAAGCGCGTCGAGATCCCAGCACGCGTTTAGCTTTTCGTCATAGCGTGAATCCGAAAATCGGCACAAGTCCGGGCGGGAAAGAGCTCGATCAGGGGAGCTCAACCGTGGCAGGTGCGCTTAGTAAAGGCAGTGAATGGGTGGATGGATGGACGAAGGTGTGCTCCTACTGACAGCGTCATATTCATGAAGCATGAGATCTATCGCTCGCGACGTATGCGAAAGCCAGCCGAGGCCAGCATTCACACACCCGCTCCCTAAACCAAATATCAAACAAGACCATACTGCACCCGCAATCTCTCACCGTATAATCATATTCTCGACTTTCCACAGCACCACAGCACCTCGTAGTAATCCTCGCGCTTCCTCCCGTCCCTATATTTGCTTAACCGCGCAACGCCAAGCACGAGCACTTCTGCTTGACAAATCCGCAATGAATCGCTCAAAAGATTTCATCATCATGTCTCGCGTTCCGAGCTCATCGTTCAGCAGAGAGCTTGTTCGTCATTCGGGAAAGCTCTTTACTGGGTCTTGGCCTGGTTGAACTTCTCGCGGATGGGGGTGGTGGCATCGTTGGTAAAGAAGCGGGCGAAGAGTGGCTGAAGGAGGGAGCGGAAGACGATTTGGGCGCCACTAGATCAACGGTCAGCGTGCGAAGCTTTTGGCAGAAAAGACGTGTACATACCCAGTTTGTGGAAGCGCCATCCAGAGGACGAGCACAAACTTGAAGGTGTAGTAGAATGGGAACCAGTAGACGGCGTTGAGTGCGGACTCAATCACAGTGAAGAAGGCATAGACGACCCAGTACTGTCCAGATCTGTCAGCTTTTTCTCCCTCTCTCACGGTGGGGCCTCAACATACGGTGAGCCATTGGGTGTCATCGCTCTTGCCGCTCGAGAAGAGAGCCTCGAGGGAGTAGTATGCCGGAAGGACGAAACCAGCGGTGTTCACGAGGAACTCGCCGGCGATGTTAAAGAAGACGAGGAAGAAGTAGAGGGCGCCGAGACCGAGGATGACATAGACCTTGGGGACGCTGGTCTGCTTCTCGAAATCGTTGAGGGGTCCATACTTGCTCAGTTCTGAGCACCTGTTAGCATTCGCCCGTGAATAATACCCCACAGAATTCTTCTCGAGTCGTGCGCACCTTTGTCGAGCTGGGAGAGGTGGTACTGGGCCCTGGAGTGGTTATCAGCGTCAGCTGCCAGCTTTCGCACTGTGTGCGCGGTCGAGCCTTACTTCTCCTGGATGGAGCCTCCTGCGTTTCCTTGCGACATGTTGGTAGTGGTATTATCCAGATGCTGCTGCTGCTTTCCAAGCTGAATGTGGTAGTATTGGTGGGTGGATGTAGTTGTTCGGGAGCTCGCAGATGGGAGTGCTTTGTGCAAGTGACAACGTGGAAGGTGATATGACGTGTGGGTTGTGGCTGCTTGCACACTTGGTTTCTTGTTGGTGGGCGGGCTCGACTTCGAGACTTGCCGATCTCTCCTTCTTCTAAGATCGAAACCAATTGTGAATGCTGGCAATCACGATGAGTAGATAGAAGTTTGTGCAAGATGATTGTGAATTCGCAATCAGAGTCTACATGTATCTACGTCTTCAATCGATCATCTGCACACAATCACAGGTGAATGTGTCTTACGCGCCTGAGGCGTCAAGATCGTGCACGTGACATGCGATCTGTGATCGGCTTGGCCTCCTCCATCGGTTGTCGTGCCGCTGCCGTGGATGTTTTGTGAGGTAAACACACAACATCAAGACGACCAATCTCACCCATCGCTACCTCTCGCCGACCACGCCGTTCCGCCGCCTCTGGACACTCCCTCCGAGGTCGACGTACTAACTACAGCCTTCTACTGTGCTTCCCGACGAGTCTGGCGACTGCGACTGAGCGACCGTGCGCTCCCATAACAAATCCACCCAGCGGAGCCCGGACATTCCAGACTAAGATACATCGTCTACATGCACATATCACGCTCTTGTTCAGGTACAACCCCCTCAAGGACTCTTTCTATATGTGTGCGCTGTGTTGGACACGCCATACAACAGAGGTCTTCCATTTTCGCCTCCGAGTGGGTGCTGACCAGCCACAGGAAAATCATAACACTGCCCAGCCCAACGTCAACAATCCCGTAAACAAGCCATCTCCCTTCGGCTTTGGCATCTTATGTCGGCGCGAAATAGCCAAAGGCCCGAGTCTAGGGCGTCCACCACCAGCGCAACTTCGCACCAGAACGACCCTCAAGCTATCGCCGCGCATGATGCAAAAGCAGCCCAAGTCGCATACCATATGAGCCAAGGGCCCGAAGCAGCTCTGCTCCAATACCAAGCCAGCATGGCGCCGCATCCTGTGCCGCAATATGAACCTGTGCAGCAAGTTCCGCAGCAGCACATGGGGCATCACCATGCGCAGAGCGTGCAGTTTCCCATGCCGCAACAGTACGGACCCAACGACTCTCCGTACATGCAACCAGACATGACCTTTGCTGGTCACGTCCGAGTTGGGTCTGTGCCGTTGCAAGCGCCTCTTGATATGCATGATGACAAGAGGAGGAAAGGCTCTGCCGTGACCGCGACGAACGACAAAGAACTCCGGGAGATGCTCGCTAAGAACGAGGGAAGGCCTTTGCGCGAAGTGGCTCAAGAGGTCATTCAGAAGGAGAGGACGCCCATGGCCGAGAAGACCAAGCAACTCTTCGCCATGCTTTGGTATGTTGTTCGGCCACCGGTTCCAGCTTTTCCTTGCTAATCGTCATTCAGGCTTCGCGCGGTCTGCAAACCAGCAAAGACTTCCGTTCCAAGGAATCGAGTGTACTCACAATATGCGACACGATGCGGTACTGAAAGAGTGGTCCCGCTGAATCCAGCATCCTTTGGCAAGCTTGTCAGAGTGATCTTTCCGGGCATTCAGACAAGACGGCTGGGCGTGAGAGGAGAAAGCAAGTATCATTACGTCGACCTTGCACTTCAAGAAGAGCAACCGAACATGCCAGCATGGCAAGGAGCTACAATGCCGATGGACAGCCGGCAACGATCGCAGTCTGCGAGTACCCAACAGATCGACTTCAACAACATTCCTCGCTTACAAGCCGACACCGCCGCCTTCCCGACCACCGACAGCGCGTTCGACTTACAATCTGCAGAACCTCCCTCGCCTCGCGGGCCAGCTTCCAAAGGACAGTCTTTTCTCTACCCCGAAGCGCGTGGACTCGAACCAGGAACTGCAACAGCCCTTTCATACACTCACACGCTTCGATTTCCGCCTAGCAACATGCCGCAATTTACTGAGAACGAGCCGGTCCATCTTCCGTCGATACAACCTTACCTTCCTCCGCGAACCGATGTGGATACTGCGGAGGCTCTCGTAGCCCTGTACCGGACTCACTGCACCTCTCTGATTGACAGCATTCGATTTTGCAAGGAAAAGCAGTTCTTCCGGCTGTACACATCATTCCACGGCACTTTGACTGTGCCTGTACAAAAGCTATTCACGCATCCTAATCTGGCGTCCTGGATAGAGCAGTGCGATCTTGTCATGTACAGAACAATGGTGCGCTTTGTCAGCCGATTGACATTACAAGCAGCACCTGTTGTGGTGGTTAACATTTTGAACAACATCTCATCAACACTCCACAGCCACATAGCGAAGACCTTTTCGACTCAACCACCGCACGTTCTGGACGCGAAACTCCGGCCTGCAACGATCTTTGCTGGGCTTCTGTATCGCCTTATTAGGGTGAATCAGTCAGCTCACGCGGCCGCCAACCTACTCACCATCGATCAAAACAGAGAACAAATGTGGCATGAGTGGAGTACGATGGTCAACGTGAAGCGAGTCATGGAAGCAGAGCTGCCCGATTGTGGGTACGAAGAAGCATACAGAATCATGACGACCGAGATGCGCAGCCTGCTGGAGCCACTGGCCATGCCCTCATTTCCGGACGATGGATCATTCTACGGATTCGAGAGCGCCCACGGTGACTTCGCACAGTTCTTGCAAACTCAGACTGCTCCGCCCTCTCGCAGTGGGCCTACACAACAATCGAGCGACGGAGTTCTGGAGCGATGGTCCACTTTCATCTCATCGCTGCCGTCGCGTTTCCCTAATGCGCCTGCTCGGACAATCTTGCACTGCATCTCTGCTATTGGCACAGCAGCACTGCAAGATATCACGATTGCCGGTGGCCAGTCATTCAGTCACTGGTGGGTGCTCAAGATGTTTGTTGATGAGATGGCATTGTGGCTTGCCGAGATGGGAGGCTTCCTTGAGACCACTGCCACCACAGTTCCACCAAGTGCTGGCAATGTCTTTCCATCACCGGTGCTTGAAAACGGGACCGGACGGAGCCACAGCGGGAGTCGCATGAGCAGTATGGGACCCGGAGCTGGTAATACACACGGGAATGACAATGCGAGTCAAGCGTTATTCATGGCGGACTCGCAAGCCTCGCATTTCCCTTCGCAGGGAAACTCACACGCTCACGGCCTCCCGTTTCACGTGAGTCCACAGCACTCCGCTCCCAAGAATCAGCAATCCCAGGAGACGGACATTGATGATAGCGGCATCGGCATGTCGCTCATGGACGACGATCTGACGCTTTCCAAGTTTGGCGTCACTGGCCCCCATGTAGCCATGGAGGGCATGGGCACGACGGATATGCGCGTCGATCCCTTATGAGATACACAGACCGCCTCTGAGGAGGCTACGACGCTTTTGACGTAGCAACGGCGTTTGTTTTACTACATGGCGTTTGGATATCTGTACTGGACGGAGCCTCAGTGGGTATAGGCTGCGGGATTGAGCGGGAGCTGGCGGGTGGCTTTGTTCATATGTATGGGATGGGAGGGGGCTGACGCTATCGCGCTTGTGTTATTACTAATGGCGCGGTGAGCGGCCCTGGTGTTCGGACGGCAAATGGAAGGTGGGATGGGGAAACACACTGCGCTTGATTGAGGAGAATCGCGCCTGTTGAGCTGGAGGTAGGCTCTTTGTTGGCTTTCTGTGTTCGGGATTGGATACCACTGTTGCGCGTTCCGCGATCTCGATTGAGAGTAGATGATTTGAAGAAGAAAGTTCTGCTCTGACTCTATTATCTCAATCTCTTTATTCGCTGTCCTTATCTCGCCATTTGAGCCATCACATCATTGATTCATACAGTCATCTCGCCAGTGAGCAAGTCTCGAACACGCATAGTACACCATCCTTCCTCTCATCTGTCAATCCCTTCTGGTGAAGTTCATCAATCCTTCTCCCCCATCCCAAACTCCTCCATCACCACCGCGACCCTGACACCCCTCTTCTCCGCCACAAGACCCATCAATCCCAACCCAACATCCTTGATCTCATTGTACCCGTGCAAAAGGGCAATGTGATCTTTTATGATGGTGTTTGATGTGGACAGCGCGGATTTGGATCGTTGGTCTGAGGTCCTGAATAAGTGTTAGTAGAGAATAGAGTCATGTATTGAGTTATGGGAAGAGAGCAAGTAGGGTCGAGACGAGCGAGGAAATCCAAGGAGGAGAACAGGTCACTTACCATTCTGAGGGCATGTCCAGCCCCGACGGAAGTTTGGCATTGGAGATGTAGAGTTGGCGTTGGGCTTGGAGGTCCGCGAGTTTGGATTCGAGATCCTCGCGTCTACGTTGGAGGGCGACCAGACGTGTATTTGTTGGGTTTGGTGGATCGGTTTCTGCTTGAAGATTTTGTGCTGGAGGCCCCTGGGCCTGGGTTGGTTTATCTTCTTGCGCACCTGTTGAATTTGGTGCCGTAGTTTTGGTCTCTACAGCTGGCATATTGATCTGTGATGGTTCTTGGTTCAGACTCGGCTGTCCAGGATCTATGTCTGGGTCCTCCGGTCTCAGGGTTTCAGAGGTGGGCATATCGCCCTCGTTGGACTGTTCTCGCTGTGCAAGCCCGGGTGGGGAACTGGGCGGTATTGCCAGATGTTCCTGATCGATGTTCTGTACGGTTGGTAGCTCTTGTGAAGACATTGCGCCGTTTGATGAGCGCGAGCAATGCTCTCAATGACCTGTCGTGGTTCGGATGAGAGGGTATATGGATGATTCTTCGAACGCGTTTGATGTTCGCGAGATGAAGTGGAAGACGCGCTTCGGCGAATCGGCATCAAAGAGCGGGCCCGTGCGGAAAGCTTATTAAGATCCCTGAGAGGTTGCGTTGCCTCTGGAAAGGTCAGCGATACATCAAACCTCCTCTTTCACACGGATGCTCCTCTAATCCAACGCCGGCCTTTCAGAGCCGTATAAACCATTCGAACGAGTGTACCGACCCTTTCGCGAACGATCTGCCCCCATCCGAGCTGTTACGATGGCCACCTTCCGGACAAGGCCCCTGCTGTCCATAGCAGCGGCAACGACTTTCCTCGCAAACACAGTCTACGCTCACGGCGGCCACGATGCGATCCCCGAAGGAGAGGTCATATCAGAAGCGCCTATCGACAGCACATTATGGGCACACATCCTGCTTCAATGCTTTGCTTGGGGCATTCTATACCCGACAGGAATGGTTCTTGGCTTGGTACGATCAAGATGGCATGTCCCTGTACAGGTCGTGGCAACAGCATTGGCAGTCGTGGGGTACTTCATGGGACATCTGCATAAGGGAAGACAGTTTGGACCGAATGCGCATGCGAAGTTTGCGAACATCCTTATGCTTATGATGATTGTGCAAGCGGGTGTGGGAATATATTTGAAGCTGCACATTGAGAGAGGATTTCTTGGGAGGATAAGGAAGCTTCTTGTGCGAGGGCATGGTATTCTTGGAGCGATATTGCCGGTGGCAACGTGGACGCAGTTCCTACTTGGAGGCATCGCTGCACAAGGCTTCTGTCAAGGTGACCACTTGGGACAATGTCTTGCGCATTTCATCATGGGCTCTGCGTTCATCGGCTACGGAATTGTTATGACGCTCCTCCTTCTGAATGGCCAGGCGTGGCTTGCGCGAACAGGAAGGAGCCAGGAGTTCTGGGATTCGTTGGTCATTGCTCTTTGGGGATGCGTGAATACGTTCACCGAACACAGATGGGGCCATCCGTGGGTCAGGAATGACCTTCAACACACGAGCATGGGCATCATTTGGTGGGCGGCCGGACTGGTCGGTATCTGGCTCTCTCGCGACAGGCAAGGTCGACCGAAGCGCAACCTCATCCCTGGTATCGTCATCTTCATGACTGGCTGGGCCATGGGCGGACATCCGCAAGAGCTGGCGCTGAGCACGCACGTGCACACAGTGTTTGGCTACACCCTGATGGCCGCTGGACTCACCAGGATCATTGAGATCAGCTTCGTACTGAAAGACAAGAACACCCTAGTAGGTCCGGAGGGCGGAGATGTTGACAGCGAGATCAACAGCTTTCAGTACCTACCGCCATTCTTGCTGTATGCATCCGGCTTCATGTTCATGGGTGCTACAGAGCAACAGATCCAGATGCTTTCGGACGCGGGTGTAACTCACGTTGCTTACATCCTCATCTTGTACAGCATCTCATTTTTGATGTTCCTCTGTAAGTCGGGCGCGATGTCGACGCGTGGTATGATTACTAACATGTGACAGTTGTTCTGATGCTCCTCCATCTTTACTCCGCATATGCGACATCAAACACCAACGGCAAGCTGCCTGTGAAGCTCGGCGACGAAGAAATGCCCCAGACAAACGGCCACGCGCGGATACCGAACGCAGCAGATCGCCAAGCGGCAGATGCTCAGGAGTTCGAGCTCGAAGGCTTGATGAGCGACGACGACGAGCCAGATCACACGAAAGCCAATGGCAAACCCAGAGGCAGCTAGGCATATTGTCATTGAGCGTCGTATAGATTATGAAAAGAGCTTACCGAACGCATCGATTTGCCTTGACCTGTGTCTACTGTAGGATGGCGACCTGAGCGCTGACAGTGACGACCACGGTAGGTATGTCCTACCCCAATGATCAAGAGACCCGCGACCCAAGGGAAGGGCTCTGGATCTTAAGCACCAAAGGCTCGATAGGACGTTGAAATCTCTCCCACCCAGCGCTCCTGCTCTTCTTGGGTGTGGATGCTGTGGAGATTGGTCAGAACATCACGCCGGCCGCCTTCAACAGACTCGCACACAACATTGACTTGCAAGCAATCGAAAGAAGATGCGCGGTAGACAAGAACGGAGACTGCAAGGCGACTCGATGGTCTCGAGGACTTGGGCGGCCTGTGCCGTGTTCACAATCGCTCTTGACAAACGGGAACTTGGAGCTTCCTCACTTACCTCACTTGCCTTGTCGGGAGCTGCCGAAGTGGTCACGCGCAGCTCGCGGGTAGCAGGTGCGTTTGAGTGTTTACAGGCACGAGCAACGACTTCCACACACATTCAATCTCAGCCGAAATACACCGCCATTCCACTCCTTCATCACAATCCATCAACACACGCCGTCAGCACGACAGCTTCGGATCTCTTGTTTGCGGCATTCGGCGTCATTGGAACAGGTCAACCATCATCTGCCATTGCCCTCGATAATAACTCGGCGCGGCGGACACCACAATCGACTGCGGCGTCGCTTTCACGAGCGCTCGCCGACTGCGGCAGTCAGCTGCTCACTCTTCACGGGCGGTGAACAGGCGGCGCGCGGGAATGGTAGCAATCACATGTGGCCTGCCTGATTTCACCTGCTCCAGCATGGCCGCCGCTTAAGAAGCAGTGCCTCGCTCCAATCTTCCTCTTCTTCCACCATCCAGCACAGACAAGCCCCCTGAGCATCAGCACCCTGCAGTATCCATCACGACCGGTCAGCACATACCGCATCAGGCTTCAACCAACATACCACACACGTTCATTGCGCACAGCTCGCACAGCTATCATCAACATCAGGACAATCCTTCCCGACAAAGAAGACCGCTGTCGTGTCCTTTCCTTATGGAGGATATGGCTCGCACAGATTACCCCTTTGCCGGTAATGAGAATGTTAGACCCAATGGCATCGCTGCGCAACGCCAGCAATCTTTCGCCTACATCACGCTCATCACCAACGCCAGATACTTGGCCGGTGTTGTCATGCTGGCGCATACGCTCAAGAAGCAGGGATCCAAGTACCCATTGATCGTGCTCTACACTTCGAGCATGACCACAACGGCCATGAGAGCGCTAAAGCTTGAGGAGGAGCGATCTAGTCTGATCCTTGAGGAGTGCGAACTACTGATCCCACCGAAAGCCGACGATCTGCCTGCCGTTTACGACCGCTTTGTCGACACTTGGACCAAGCTTCGCGTGTTTGAGACCTTCCACCTAGGTTTCGATACCCTCTGCTACCTGGATGCCGACATGATGATGTTCAACAACATGGACACCATCTTCGACAAGGCTAAGGATCTGCCACTTGGATGGATTGCTGCCGCACACGACTGCATCTGTGCGCCAAACCGGACCAAGGAAACGCCAGATTTCTACTGTCCAGCGAACTGCCCGTTCACCCCTCAGACTCATCCCCAGTCTTCCGAGGAGTCGCTGATGGTCACTCCCAACACCTTCCATGCATATCACCTCTTCAACAGTGGCATGTTCCTGTTCCACCCGCGTGAGGAGCTGTGGCTGGAGCTTCACGGCTTCTTCGTGACGACTGACTTGCTGCCAACTTTCAAGTATCCCGACCAGCAACTCATGCAGCACTTCTTTCGCAACAAGTTCATGAGCGTCAGCTACAAGTACAATGCACAGAAGACCATCAGATACCGCCACAAGGCATGCTGGAACGACGATGCCGTTGTCTGCCTGCATTACGTCGTGGACAAGCCTTGGTCCCAGCGTATTGGCCCCGGAACTGGAGCTGGCCTTTATAATGCGGATGGTGAGACTCACAGCTGGTGGTGGAAGGAGTACCAGAAATGGGTAGGTCCGATGTTTCAGTACTTACTCACGCTTGTGCTAATGCTTCTCAGGTCGAGGCGCGCCGTGTGCAGGGAGAGTTTGAGGTCGTCGACATGGTTGGCAAGCACGTCATTGCTTCCGACGACGAGTCCAGCGATGAAGACCGCCCAGACTTGACGATGTTAGGAACTCGGGCCAACTTCATTACGAATGCTACCCAAGGAGCTGGCTTTAAGAACCGCATCAAGCGAGCCTTCAGCTTCAGTATCAAGCGCAAGGGATCTGTCGCCAACGGGAGCAAGGACAAGGGAAAGGCAAAGCGTTGACCGCTCTTGAAGTTCGGAACGTTGAACTTTTGGTCGTGCGATTCTTTCTTGTTGATCTTCTTCGCGAATGCTTTCTTGATTTTGGTGATTTGGAGCGAGCTGGGCTTGCCAGCGCAATACTTGGAACTCGGTAATAATCTGGGACTCGAAAGCGACTTGAGATTTGAGCAAAAACGGACTTGTACATTAGCGGAACATGATCACGGCAACATTGTAGCGTTAGATAAACGAAAAGCTGTTGCCGATGAACTTTTGTATTTCCTCCTTCTGTTTCACAGTTTGTACTGTCCGAAGACGCAGTCGTTGAAGGCATTCAGTAGGCCATCATGTCAGTTACCAGTCTTCGGAATCAACCGATTCATCTCAACATGGTATCTGAAGACCTCAACTCAGACGAAGATATCTCAGATAAGACCATACTCACTGAGATGCGTTGAGGTGATGGCTAACTCGCTCAACTCGAGCGAGATCGGCATTTCACTTCAGTCTCTCTTCCCCACTGTGTCATAGAACCATTCTCACATCTCACTCCCTAGTGATTCTGAGAGAAGAACTTCATGATATTCTTTTCTTCCCTTGCCTGCGAAAGTCTCGCCCTACCCCGATCGTCCCTGCTCACGCTATTTCTGCTGAAAAGCGACGAGCTGTACTATCCGCGTTAGAGATGGAGATGTCCTGACTTTCAGTTGGAAATGGGAAGTTATCAGCATGCAAGGAATGAAGTTGAAGTCTAGACCCTCGAGATTGTGAGGATCAAGAAAGGCTAGGCCACTGTTGAAGGAGCGCGGTAGTCGTCCCTATAGGGTAAGTGTTGGCTGACTGAGGAAATTCAATGCTCTTGACAATATCTGCAAGTGCGAGGGAGACATGAGGGTATCGAGCGAGTAAGGTAACAAAGACAGGGAGGGGGATATCAACATCTGCACAGGACCTTATTTCGATTCTATCTCTCGATGAGGCCGAAGCTGAGAACATCATGCAAGTCGCGTACGCTTTCCCATCTGGTATCATCTCATTCCCAAGCTCGCTCGCTCGCTCGCTCGCTCAGCAACATGCGTGTATAAACGCCATCCCTGCCTTGCCTTATGCCCCAATGCCCCAGAACGCCGTGCTTCGTTTTCTTCGTGTCATGAATCGTGTCCGATACCTCTATTCTGCCTTCCTTCGTTTGGAAGTTCTCGGTAGTGTCCTGCCCAATCCACGCTCTTTGGCGGGAAAATGCATGCTACCATCATGGCGGACTGCTCGAGTAAGGATGGCTGTCGCTCCGCCAAGCATTCTGATACCCGTCAGGCGGATGAGTGCTGATAGGTGGCAATCGTATAGGATGCTGCTGCTGATGCTGCTGATTCTGGTGATGCGAAGGCGGCGGTGCTGTATACGCCGAAGATGGCGGCCGTATTGCGAAAGACTGCAAGCCAGTCCCATTGGAAGACCCTAGCGTGCTAGACGGACGCGAATACTGGTGGGTCCAGTTCGAATTGCCTCCGCCGTTGACGGGGAAGGAGGGACTGGCGCTGTCTCCTGCTCGGAAAGGCGACTCGGTTCGACCGGTAAAGCTATGATTCGAGAACTGGGCGAGTGGGTAGGGGTCGGGCGCCGTACTACTCCTGCTGTGGCTGCTGGAGGGCCTGGCTGTGTTAACTGACTGCCTATAGCTGTCAGTCACATTGCTCTGCCCACCAGCGTACGAAGAGTATCGGGGATCGGGAAGGGAGCTGGGCGTGTTGTAGGAGTTGTGATGCGTACTCGTTTGTGCGGGCTGTTTTTGCCGCTGCCGAGGAGGCTGGTCGTCTTCGTCGTCGGAGAGAGTCAAGTCGATCACTGCACTTGCGGGGCGCTTGTTGCTCTGTTGGGCGGAGGATGCCGATGGCGCGGCAGATGGTCCTCGTGATGATAACGGCGGCGTGTTGATTGCAAAGCGGGCTCCTGGCATGGGTGACAGTAATGAAGGCGTGACGCCGTTCCGTACAGGCACGCCGTTTGTGGGTCTGGATTTTGATGTCGGATCGGACACTTCCACTATGTCGTCGTCGTCGAAGTCGTCATCATACGCAGCACGGTTATCTCTGCTAGAGTGACCAGCTGGCTGAGATTCTTCCTCCTTGATAATGTTCCACTCTCCATTTGGCTTGACCTCGACTTTCTCGATCGAAGATGAGGTCTTCTGGAGAATCTCTTCGAAGTACCTATCAACGGAGAGAGACTCGTAGGAGACGCTCTTCGAGCATACGGGACAAGCCCACTGCGGAGCTTGTTCCTGCAGCTGCATGAACATCGAGCCATCAAAGCACTGGTTGTGAGTGCAGACTGTCGACCGTATGGGTAGTGTGATCCTCAGAGTCGAGATCGGGTCCTTGAGCGACATGCGCACGGATGTCGCTGCGATGTCAGGATCGGCGTTGGCTCTGTTCATCTCGTTGAGCACTTGTTGCTTCGAGATGAAGCCGCCGCCATGGCGATTCGCCTTGATGCGCTCGGTGAGAGCATCCGCTGACACGTGCCGTACCAAGTACACTGCCAGTGAGTACCGTTTCGTCGTCAATGCATAAGTGACGGAGAGCTGGTTCTGGTAGCCGGCAGTCTTGCGGACCTTGTCCGTGATGTCAGCGGGCTTGGTTGATCCCGGCTTGTTCTTCAGACCCTTGAAATTTGAGCGGACATCATCGCCGTTGATCTTGACTTCGAGCTGATTCGGAAAGGCCACGTCTACGCTGGAGTACTGGTTGATGCCGGTCCCGCAGTAGAGCATCAGCTTGAGATTGGGCTCTGCCTTGAGACGCTGGGCCTGATCCGGGCTGAGGGAGAGGACAGATCGGACGGTATGCCGATTCTGCGGCATTTCTGTTCGGGATTCTGTAAGTTTCCATCGTAAGTGTGCCTCATTAGCGGGCGTCAAGTGTAAGGGAGTATTTACCAGGTAGATCTGTGAGTGCCAGCACCTGCTCGTGTGCTTCGTAAAATGGGCTGCTTTTGAAGTCTAATTTTCGCGTCAGTGGGTGCAAGGCCCGTGGTGGTCAAAGAGCACTCACATTTGCCGCCCATGGGTAGTCTTGACGCGCCATACTGCGGCGGTCTTCCACCACCTGGTGGCATGTTGCTGTATGATCCGTAGTTGCCGTTCGAATGCGAGTACCCGTTCGTGGTTGCAGAGGAAGAAGGTTGCTGTGACAGCGGTAGGGGCTTTCCGTGATTGGTTATCCGATAATTCAGATCTTTGAACTTTTGCTGGTCGCCGGAGTTGACGATGTCGTTGAGAACTAGCAGGCCAAAGAGTCAGTACATCTGATCCCGCCAAGCGCTCGCGTGCCTGCCATGTGATTCAGGACCGATATGTGCAGCACTCACTCTCAATGCATCTTTTCTGCAGCACGGCCTTGGTGCCCGAGACTTGGTAGTTGTATGCCTTACATATCTCCTTCAGATCGGCATTCACCAGCGACTTGATGCGCGCCTCGACTGAGCCCTTCTGTTGCTGCAGCACATGCCCGCCTGACGCCATCTCTTGCGCTCACTGGCGCTCCTGCAGTATTGTTGCCGCAAAATCGAGGGTCGGTGGAATCGCTTCGGTGGTGGAGGTTTTGGTTGTGGCTCGCGTGGCCAGTGGAGTTTGAGCGGATTCGAGAGCCTCTCGGTCGCTTCGGACTCAAAGTGGTCACCGTGGACTTGATCTTGACAAAGAAAGAAGGAGCGAGTGAGGCTCCGTGAACATAGTTACAGGAAGCCGCTACCGTCAATTGGAAGGCGCGTGTGCGCACATGAAAGTGCTGTTGTCGACTGATCATGTGAAGAAGCTGGCAGTGACTGGTACAACAATGCCCTGCGGTGAGCGGTCGCCTTGGGTCAGCACCAATTGTTCTACAGAAAGCGATGCACTTCACTCCAAGGTCAAGGTCGTCAAACGGTCCGGTTGCACTATCGCAAAGCACAAGCCGCCACGCGGGCCGAGCGCTGTGCCACTCTGCAGCGACCAGGCCACAAGGCTGACTGCAGCATCTTCGGCACGAGTCTAGTTCACTCTAGCCGCTCTCACATGCACACTCCCGCAAGCATTTTCTGGACCTCACCATTCACACCTCACCACAAACGGCAACATGGCGAAAAGCGCAAGAGCGAGCGGGATCAAGAAGAACAAGCAGGCCCTCAAGAAGCGCGTCTTCGGGCCCGTCGAGAGCGCACGAAATGAACGACGGAACGCAAAGTTACTCGCGCTCGCCAAGGCTCCCAGAGAAGAGAAGATGGAGGAAGCAGATCAGGAAGAGAGTGAGTCGCGCCTGCCGCAACTGCTTCTGCAATCAATCAAGAAGCATGCGACTGATATGGAGACCAATACAGCCACTTCCAGCGCGCAGGACAACGTGAAGGAGAACTCCACGGCGCAAGGTGCGTCAAAGTGTTCTCTTTCTCTTCAAATCCCGCCATCACTCTACACACAGCAGTCTCAGCAACATGCCTTCGACTCTCTTCCCTCTCCACCCTCTACACCACCTCCCGGCGAAACCTCTCCCGATCTTCTCGCCCTTCGCGAAACCCACGCCGAATCGCTCTTCTACCACCTCCTCGGCGCATCCCACGACATTCTCGGCTTCGATGACTCAGGCGAACTGCTGCTTGGGTTTCCGGGCGGCGGTGAATGAGTCTGACATGTAGAAAGCACCGAGCTGACATGCAATTCGCCATTTAGACATCGACATGGACGCCACGACAAAGAAGACGAGAAGCAAGCGCGAAGTGAAGCGCCTGCAAGAAGCGAGAGCCCAAAGACAAGAGCGCAAGTCGAGGAAGAAGCCGAGAAATCAGGTTGCGTTTCCGACGGGGAGGGGAAAGAAGGGGGGCAAGAGATGAACGATGACAACACTCGTGCAAGGAGTTGTGAATAAGCATACAAGCACCACGCAGACGGAGCGAGCGTCTGCACAAGATACCCACACCCGACGCTGAAGACGCTCTTCGATTTTCGAAATTCGCAGCACGAGCGACCTCTCGCGAAGATCAGATGCCGGAGAGGATGTTCAAGCGTCAGCGCAAAGCCTGCACGGAAGTGCGAAGCTCCACAATGTGGAGTATTTTGAATGGATGGTAGATCATAGCTGCCTTCCAGTGTGTATAGAGAGCGATGGATGACGGCCGCGCCTTGTGGTGACCGTCAACCACATATATCACGACGATGGAGAAAATGTAATAAATCGAAATCATGTCCACAAGATTCAAATCCTCTTTTACCTCCCATTTGCAGTAAGTGACTACGTACAGACATTACAGTACATGTAGCTACATGACATCCATTTCTTTGCCTGCCCTTTCCCCTTTTTCCCAGTTCTTCTTCAAAGTCGAGCTGTCTGTATATTAGATTCCTCTTCTTTTCCTTGTCTTGGCGTGGGTATCTCGTTATAATTATCGAAAGTACGCATTATGTAAGTGAGTGGCTGCGACATCAGTAAAGATGTGGGCATGTATACAATTGTAACTTGTTGGGGTATCCGGTATCCTCCGAGAAATGTTCGCGCAAGTGAGTGGTTGCGATGTCTGTCAAGATGTCGCATGTACAAAATGTTGTTTGGGCGTTGGGGTATCCTCCAGGTGTCCTCCATGATGAATCGAATTAAATTTTGGGGATGGTCGTGGATGTGTCGGAGCGGGACATTAGTGAGGTCGTTCGTCCAGGTCCTGTTCTTCTTCCGAGTCTCCCAAATTGGAGAGTCGTGCTGTATGAGTGAGTGTCGGTTGCATGCCTCATCAAAGGCACCCGGGAAGCGAGTGAGTTCATCACTGCACATTCTTATTAACCTTCCCCTGCATCTTCGCCATAGCCCTCCGATGCGCATCATGCATGCCTCCCATCCTCATGTGCTGATCCATCTGTTCCTGGATAGCAGCTTTCTGCGCCTCTCGAGCCTTCGCTTCGCTTTCGCTTTGCTGTCTGTGAGCGCGCAACATATCCATCTGGCTATCAGAAGTCATGTACGGGTTCCTCTGACTTGTCGAGATCACATTTGAGCTTCGCCACGCATTCCAGTTCATAGCTTGCTTGGACGCGTTGTGAGAGGAGGTTCGACGTGGTTGGTGGGAGTCGTAAAGAGGTACATTGGGACCGGCAGTAGAAAGACGGATAGCTTTGGAATTTGCGATCGCGACTGGAGGGGAAGTTGGACGGGCAAGGGCAGATTGCTGCGAGAAATGACGGGTATTGAGGGGCCGGTCTGCGATGGCGGCGTTCTGTTGTGCCAGGACGGATTGGCGTTGAACGAGAGCTTTGCGTTCCGCGAGAGTCATGTCTTCCTCGTTGGCCTCTTCGATCGGTGTGGGTCGATCGCCTTCCGAGACAGATGTTCGTGAGGACTTGCCACCTTGAGAGCCGTCGCCTTTGCTACCGCCTTCGGACGAGACTGGGGTGGTTGTTGAGTCTGTGTTGGGCGCCATGAATGAAGTTGTGGTGATGCGTCTCTCGAGGCGGTCGTTTCGCTCGTCGAGCAGATTCGTCATTCTCTTGGTCGGTGGCGGCAGCTGAGACAGGCGATCACTGTTCCTCCGCGAGGTCACGAGCGGTGCTTCGTCAGGTATCTGTTCGAGCATAGGCGTTGATGCGTTGCGTCTAGGCTCCGGCGTGGCGACAGGGGCCGCTGACAGAGCTGGATTGCTGCTCATTCGCTTGGCTAAGGGCACTGTCCAATCGTCGCCGCTCTGGCGAGGGGCGTGAGCATAAATGGGTACCGGTGCTGTGCCAGAAGGTGTTCGTGCCAGGGGCAAAGATTTTCTCTTCTCGACCTTCGGTGGCTCCGCAGGCGGCGCCGGTGGTGGAGGCGGAGGAGCGGGTGCAGCATTGTTCTGTTCCGCTCTTGCAGCTTCAGCAGCATTGGCTGTCTCGATTTGAACGGCATCGCGCGTGTGCTCTTCCATCTGTTCGAGTGGTTCCGGTTCTGCTCTGCTGACTTCCTTGGCCCATTCGTTTGTCCTGTACGTAGCCGCCGCCTTTGACATCTTCTTCGGAAGGCGCTCCTTGAAATCAGTCTGTGGGACAGCATCTCCGTCTGGTAGTTCTGAAGGAGACTCTCCCGGTGTTGTTGATACTCGTGAAACGCGCTTACCCCCACTGGCCTCGCCTGGGCTCTTTTGTGGCAAACACAATGCTTCGTCGTCATTGTCCTCAATGAACTGCTCCCTTGTTGACAGAGGTGTGCCGACGCCGCCATACGAGAAGTAGTTAGAAGCTGGCCGAGACAAATTGACAGACAGTGCGTCCATGTCCGGAGCCTCGGGCATGGTTGCCGCAACAGATGAAGCAATGTCATCATCTTCTACTTCCTCCTCCTCGGCCTGGTGTAGATTTTCGGTCGACTCTTTCGGAGTCTTCGGTCCCATGGAAGCAGTGGAAAGCCTCTTCACCAAGATCGATCGCAAACTCTTTGTCGAACGCTTGCTCTTGATTGACGGAGCGGAGTCCTTAGTCTGCGTTCTGCCAAGACTGGGAGAAGGCAACGGCGGTATACTTGGTGTTCGGGGTGCTCCTCCTGCTGCTTCATCCTCTCCAAACGAAAGCGGTGGTAAGCTAGGAACTGCCGATACTCTCTTGTTATTGACCGGCAGAATCTCCATGCTTCCGGATGACTGACGCCGGGATATCGAAGGTCTGGCACCGTCTCTCGTAGCTGGGAGCACGTTCGTCAGCGGTATCGAGTTGCGCTTTTCTCCGTTGTAGCCATGGCCATATTCGAAGCTTCCAGTAGTGCTGACTTTTCCGACGTCGGTTGTAGAGCCTAAGACTGAGTCGACATGCACTTCGGGCATCTTCTTGTCGCCATAACTACCCTCCCATCGTGCTCGATCTCGAGCGACTTGACCTTCAATATCGCGTCCAAGCTCAGCTTCCTCGGCATCTCGCAGCTCTTGTTCTCTCAATCTCTCAGCGTCGCGTCTTGCCTTTTGTTCTTTGACAATCTTCCAGATCTTGATCTGCGACATCACACCAAAGAAGGTCACAATGATCACAGCGGCCATCTCAGCGCGCATATTTCGGTTCAGAGGGTAGTTATCGGTGTACAGAGGGAAAAGGTTGTCGTTCAAATCTACCCATTGTCAGTGCCATGCAGCAATTTATCGGCATTCGCTCACTCACTCCAGATGTACAGCCAGAATTCCTTCAGACCAGCCTTGCTGAAACAATCGATTCCCAGTACGAAGGCGTATGCACCAGCGAATGAAGTGCATACAATGATTCCGTATATACGAGTGAACCGGCTGATGTATAGCGAGAAGCCGGCTGCTGAAAAGAGTCCGATGAGGATGATCCGGCCGACTTGATTCTTGATGAGTCCACCCGGTGCAAGTACCAGCAACCACATCGCTATGCTGAAACCGCCCAGCAGACAACCAAAACCTTCAGACATTTCCTTGAAGACTAATGCGAGGAAGCCAAATGCACTGCCGCCCACCACACCTGCAATCAAGTATGCACCTTGGATCGCATTGGACACAGGCGGGTGCATAAGGTAGATGATCAGAACTTCAATTCCGAGCGCAATCAGTAAAGATGTGCTCAGGAACGTCTGCGTTGGCCTGTGCTTGATACCAACGAAGCCCAGTGCCAGACCGGATATGATCAGGATCGCACCACCAATGCCCAAAGCTGGTGTGATCTCAGGTTTAATGGGCAGCTCGTTGGAGTTGTTGTCATCGTCAGGTAGTGTGGTGTTCGATATCGAAGTTGGGGTAGGCGTGACGGCCGTAATCGCCACTGTAGCATCGCCATCCGACGTCGATTGAGATTGGGAAGTAGTGGTGGCATCGTTGCTTTCTGACTTGGAAGTGGCGGATGAAGCAGTACTGGCAGCGCTGTTGGAAGACGGCGAGCTCTCGGCCTTCGTCGTTGTGCTCGCGGTTGTGCTTGCCACAGTCGTTGCCGCATTGTCCTGTCGTATTTGCAAGCCGTACCCGCTGTCTAATTGTTCGGCATTCCCAAGCGTGACCGCCAACGCTAACAACACGTGCTGGATACGCATTGTAGCTGCCGTTCTTCAATGCGCCGGTGTGTCCTGATCCGTGAGTTACAGTTCTCGAGGCCACGGAAGCTTCAGCGCATCCCAGATGTCAGTCTGTCAAAGGCCCATCACGGGCAGAGAAGAATGTAAGTGGGCTCCGTCTTCCAGATGTAGATAGCCAGACCCGCCCACGAATTGAAGCACCCGAGTGAAGCCGGAAGAGAATGCACGAAGAGACGAGATGACAGTTGCGTGAGCACAAGCGCGCCTATATCGCAGAGCCCTGCTAATGAATAGAGACTTCGCTGGCAGGGCTACCCAGTCGCATTGCCAGATGAAGGGCTTGGAAAGTCTCTTGCCTGATGAGATCCTTCTTGGAGCCAGTGCAGGCCGTTGACAAAGTAGAACTCTGCGATTCGATGGCGTCCACTCAAAACCAATAGAGCGACAATAGATCAACTCTCTGATACCCGCCATGGCCAGTGCTCCGGCCTTGGCTGGGCAGCGGAAAGCGTGATGGAGATGCGCCCATCCAACCAGCCGCAACTCCGAGTGGCCTCAGACCACGCGTCTTTGAAGATGAGTGCACATGTTCGACGAATGGGCTGGGGTCTTCTGCAGCATCCGCTTCTAGCAGGCCGAACGGCTGTAGCTAGACATCGGATATGCATAACAACACATCCACTATACTGCACAATGCACCCTCAGCAACGGCCAGTGGCCACGTCGCTGGCGCCTTCTCCACGCGCGCATCTGCTCATCGTCGCGTTCATGGCCATGAGTGATTTTGGTCGGGTGCCGATCAAGGTCGTTGGCGCTTCTCTTTGGGCAAAAGCCTTCAAGACGAACTGCACTCGTTGAAACGGGGGCCGGGATCAATGAGATGAGGTTATCTCGGCACGTCCCGACCGGCTACTGCATTGCTCAGTGAAATGTACGTGCATGCCTTAGCCTCCGCGCTCGAGATCTGCGGTATCACGCCGAGCGTGCGATATGGCGCAACCATTCGGGGCTTTGTGCTCGAACACTACGACGTGTCGAGGACATACACCACGCTCATCATCCAGGCTCAACGATGCCACCACACGCCTCCAGTTGCAGAAGGCAGCACAGTGGAGAGACAATTCGGACATTGTTCGCGCACTGAGATGTTTCGAGGACAGACTTCCGGGAGGAGTCGCCTGTTCCTGTTCCGCGTAGCCAAACCGCACAAACTTGGCTATGACCCTTGAAACTGGACTTCCGCCTGGTTGCCCGATGAGGCCCATCCCGAGCAACGTGTCTCTCACTTGCAACCACAGGCGCGATGAGAATGGCAGCAAGAAAGCAGCATGTCCTTGCAAAGACTGCCTATTTGAAGAGATGGCGGATACAAAAATATGACCCTGAGCGCGATGCTCATGCTTGCAGGGTCTCCGCCGAAAGCCATACGAAGACACAGGGCTGAGGGGAACAGCCATCTCTCATCTCTCACCTCATCTCACGACGCGCTGCGGATCGTCCTCTATGACGCGGTAGACTCCGCGGGCATACACCTGGTCGCAGGGCAGAGGTTCGCAGCTGTTCCGAACTCTGCGCTCCTCGCGACAGGCTCGCAACTCGTTGCTCACATCGAATGTGTATCATAGAGGCTGGGGCGGTAGTCGAAGCAACACCGACTCGCGTTGCTCAAACCATCAACATGGTTGTCCAACAACTTCAGCTGTGGAGCTCGAACACACGGGAACTTGTCAACTTGAGCAATGCCGGACCATTCCATCGCGCCCTCAACGGCATGCCGGCTCCCCAGATTGCATTGGGGACGGGACATCCTCCGAACCACCCAGCCACTTCACCCCGCAAGTTGGCACAGTTGCATTCTGCGCATGCCCTTCCGGGCCCAGCATGTGAGACGCCTGGAGCAGTCGCAGGGTCTAAACCGACTGACTCAGCTCGAGAGACCGTTTCCCGTCTTCAATGCGCCTTGCCAACCACGCTCAAAGGCAGCCGTGTGATGCGGCAGTATCAAGGTTGCAATGAACGTTTACACGAAGAGAGGTAGAGAGTACATTCGAACAAATCTTCCCGCCAGTTCCGCGGAGGCCTGAAGACCGCAATTCGCTACCAGGAATCTGATGTGTAAGAAGGACGTGGACAGAGTCCCCTGCCGTTGGATTCTCGTCATTTACCTGAACATGTTTGGAACGATTCTAGAGGCCCAAAACTGTGATGCATCTCTCGAGAATCCTGTCCCTCCATACACGACGCTCGGTGCGCTTATGACGGCGCTTTCGCCTTATTGAAAGCAATCCAGCACTTGTGAGAGATGCAAGCAACGAAGCATGTCAAGCCACTTCAGAAGCACATGCTTCTATTCCGAATCGTGAGAGGCGTTCTATGGTCTGAATTTGACTATGAGAAGTCTCGTAAGAATAAACTCATACATTTGCTAGTGAACCGGCCAATAATTTCCTACTGGGGTTCCTTTTCTTGAGCTAATTCTGCATCAGAGACAGTACCCAGGCTCCTGGCTCGCAGACATTGGCCCTTCCACATGAGGACCACGATTCCTCCAAAGGCTGCAATGCTGAAGAATGCTGCCATGCCAAACACCCATCCGATGTCAACTGCCTCAGTCCAGGCGTCGCTGAAGAAAGGTATCACAAAACCGAGCAGCAGCCGATACACGTTCATTACTGTGCCTACCTCCTGCGGATTCTCTTGATAGCTCTCGACGAGGTAGTTGATTGGAACCGGAACGCTTGCCACGCCCGCGAACGCAATCAGGAAAGCACCAACTGCCAAGACCATATAGTGAAGATGATATTCCAAAGCAGCCCCAAATATGCCGCATCCAATGGGCATGATTAGCAGTCCTGGGATCCAGAGCGTATGAAGGCGGTACTCCGGTTTCCATGGTCCTCCTTTGCGGCGCCACAGTGACAGAGGTATCCGATCGTTGAGCGTGTTGCCATATATCTGAGCCACGATCACACCAATCCAGAGACTGAATAAGAAGGTAGCATTCTGCTGTGGTGTCATGCCGTAGCCGCCTTCTTCAGGAGGTGTTTCAAGGTATATCGCCAGCAATGTGTTGATCATCACGAACCAACCAAACGCTACCAGCTGGTACATGCCTGCGAGTACGGTAGCCGGACTGAAGAAAATCTGCACTGGGCTCGTGTACAGCTTTGCGAACTCCGGTCCATTGATTCTGGGTACCACTTTGTTGCCAGGAAGGAACGTCCTGATTCGTCTAGCGACGAAACCACCTTGTCTTTCTGGATTGCTCGTTTGCTCGAAAGCAAAGCGGCTCGTATCCTCGACAAAGGCCAAGATGAGAAACAAGATAGCGCCGTTGAGAGCAACCGTCCACCATGCAGTCACATTCCATTCTGTATGCTGGATGATGAATCCGCCAAACGTCGGACCTGCGACAGTACCCAGTGTATAGCTGGTGCTGTAGACGGCAAACGCTCTTCCTCGCTCATGCCTGAAGAAGATGTTCTGTATGACACCGTTGCCAACGACTTGTGGGAGAGCTCCGAACAGGCCGGCGAACAATTTGGAAACGACAAAGCCGATGTAATCATCCGAGCTCGTCATGCAACCCGACCAGATGGCGCAACCGGTATTGCCCACAACTGACCAGAAAAGGACTGAGGACACACCTACTACCCGCGCGAATGGAACTAGGAGTATGGGACCTGCCAGAAGACCAGCGATTGCGGACGTGATCTGCGCGCTGTCAGCCTGCACCGCTTCACAGCTTTGGTGAGACTTTGGTGGTGAACTTACGGCATATGACATCTCGTGGGGCGAAACATGGTATGTCTTGGCTTGGACAACCAGGTTGCTATTCTGTGCGAGAGTAGTCGCCAAACCAGAGAATGCGGCCAAGCATACCACTGCGAATATGGAGTATTTCTTTTTGGCCGACCAGTTCTGCAAGTCTGAGTCAGCTCTTGCTGCTATTGTTGAAGAAGCGAGTTGCATACCAATGGATCCCGCGGGTCGTTCGAAGGTTGAGGATCGAGCACAACACCCTTCTTCGAGAGAGCTTGTCGGCCATTGTTGCCTTCTTCCAAGTTTGAGGCTGCCGGTGAAGAAGCCACGTCCAACCCGGAACCTTTCTCATCGGTATGATGAAGCTGATCAGCCATGGTGGTCCTGGCTGCCACGCGATATGCAAGCAAAGAAGGTTTATAGTCACCTTTTGGACGTTTTGTGAATCGGTGTCTCTGATCGATGATAAGAAACAACCACTCGCCAGCGCCCACGAAGCGCCTCCCACAGCGATGCCAACTGCTTTGTAAGGATCGCCGGTACGGGACGAGACTTTGCTCTGCTGCAACTGCTATTCCTTTGTGTATTCCCCGAGGCTTGCAATTGCTTGCGCTCCAAATAAGCTTCAACGAGTTAAAGATGCTCAGTGAGAGATCTGCACGACGTCAGCTCTCTCTGGTATTGATTGTCGAACCCTGCGCCGCTCACATTCTGTGCCACACCCGTCTTCGACCTTTCAACGATTGCGAAAGCAATCGATCAACGCGTGGGATTCAAGTCACATCACAGCGATGTTGCTTCGCTCGCGGGAGTGGTGCGAGCCCCAGGCTATTGGATAGGGTACGAGCGTGCCATCTGCCGATCAAACAATATGGATCTTCTTTCTTCAGGCCTTTCAACTGCCGTCTCTTCCGGCTTCATCTTTTCGGCACTTGTTAGGCCAACAGGACAGACATGACGGACTCCGTACCGAACAGAGGACCCGGCATTGACGCGGTTCAGATCTCTATGATTGTAGCGACTACGCTGGTTGTTGCGCTTCGATTCATTAGCCGGAAGATCGCACAGGCTGGCTTGTGGTGGGATGATTGGATGATACTGGCGGCTCTGGTGAGTGTTGTACACGAATGTGCGAAGATATGCGGACCATCTTCAGCTGCTAACGACGGACAAAGCCGCTCTCGCTCGGGTGCAACGTCGCAAACATCGTTGCCGTTCGGAATGGGCTTGGAAGGCATGAAAGCGCGACCCATAATGCGGCCGAACGATACCGTCACAACCTCTTCAGCGACGAGTTGATGTACAACACCTGCCTGGCAGTGATCAAATGGGCGGTGCTCTTGATGTACCACAGGATATTCGGCGTGCATCGAGGCTTCGCGTTGACACTCAAGATCGTGGCTGCAATTGTTGCAGCATGGTGGATAGGCACTGAGTTCGCAATCATCTTCCAGTGTACGCCCATACACAAGGCCTGGGACATCAATATTCCGGGTCATTGTATCAACATCGAGGCGTTCTTCCTTGGCCAAGCGATTCCCAACATCGCGACAGACATCATCATCCTACTCTTGCCTCAACACCAGGTATGGCGGATGCAGATGTCGAAGCAGAAGAAGGCGGCATTGGCCGCGATCTTTTTGCTGGGAAGCTTTACGGCAGCAAGTTCGCTGTACCGGCTGAATATCATCATACACCTTACGGAGGAGGATATGACTTGGAACTATTACAACGCCGCCATATGGTCAGCGGTTGAGCCCGGTGTTGGCATCATTTCTGCTTGCTTGCCTTGCTTGGCGCCCTTATTGAGGTCTATATTCAAGCGAAAGAACAGTGACACGAGCACCACAGCTGGAACTGCCGGTACAACCTACAGGAGAAACCCTCATCTATGGAGCTTCAGCACCACAAGTGAGCGCAAAGCCAGCAAGGTCAGCGATGATGCTGACAGCATCACTCGCCTGCAATATGATAATTCCGGACTCAAAGAATCACCTGGATATAAGGTATCTGCATTTTCTCAGCACATTGAGACTGGGGATCCAGATCAGCCGGTGAACGGTGTCGCGTTTCCCATGGGAAGTATACACGTTCGAAGAGAGGTTGAGTGTCATAGCGATGCTGTATCTGAACGAGAACCTGTCTGAAGGCATTATCCATGTAAGCTGGACTTCACGGACAGAACTCTCATCTGTGCTATGATGGAGCCCCACATGGGATCAGCATCTTGAACCCCACTCGGAACTCGCGGGATTGGGCATTTACCAATTGGCCAGAGTCATATCATGCCTCTGCCTCTCTACCGAGCACATCATCGTCAATCAAGATGCTACAATGACGGCTGTCTATCTGGCTCTGCTCTTGGCGATACCAGCATGGCTGATCTACCGACTTATCCAAGATCCCCTACGAAAGTTTCCTGGACCTCGACTCGCAGCTTGGACAGACCTGTGGCGTACACTAGATGTAGTATTCGGATGCCATGACTTACCTTCTGCCGTCTGGCTTCATCGAAAATACGGCGACGTGGTTCGAGTGGCTTCGAACGTCTTGACCTTCTCGTCCCCACAAGCCATCAAGGATATCTATGGAACGGACAAGCCCTACACAAAATCGTCTTACTACTACGTCGCCGCGGCCTCCGCAAGAGGCAACGTGACGCCTTCTCTGTTCTCGTCTCTCGACATCAACTGGCATGACAACCTCAAACGGGCAGTCAACCCGGCTTTCACTCTCAGCCAGCTAGTGTCGTACGAGCCTTTCGTCGAGAGTACAATACGAGAGTTCTTGATCCAGCTCGAAAGTCGGTATGCTGGCAAATCTGGACCCGAAGGTGTCTTTGCGCTGCAGAAGTGGACGCATTGGTACAGCTTCGACGTTATTGGAGAGCTGACCTACGGGGCACCGTTTGGCTTCCTCAAAACGGCTTCTGATGTTGATGGAATAATCGCCAAGACGAACAACTTTCTGTGCTACACCGTCTGGGCGGGTTGTATGCCCTTCATAGACTATGTGCGATTCAAGAATCCCATCTTATTGTGGTTGAATCGACATGGCTACTTCAATGCGAAACCAAACCCCGCCGTTGCCTGGGCATTGAAGAACCAAAACGCTCGACTGGAGAAACCTCAGCAAGTCCACAGTGATGGTCGACAGGATCTTCTTATCAAGTTCATGGAAGCGAAAGAAAGACACCCGGATGTGGTCACTGACAAGGAAGTCCTCGGGATGGGCTTGAGTATGGTGTTTGCGGGGTCTGAAAGCACCGCGGTGACTCTGGCTGCCATTTTCTACTTTCTGTTGAAGAGTCCGGACGCCTATTCGAAGCTCCTACGTGAGATCGACGAGAACTTCAACAATGCTCAAGACGTGACTTTTCGAAAAGCTCACTCCATGCCGTACCTGGATGCTTGCGTCAAGGAGACCTTTCGTATGCATCCTGCTGGCCGTTTTACATATGAAAGAGTGCTACCTCCTCAAGGCGCACAAATCAGCGGCTACGACATTCCTGGAGGTACCGTGGTGGGCATCAACGCTTGGGCGCTTCATCGGAGGAGGGACATCTTCGGCGACGAAGTCGACACCTTCAAACCCGAGCGGTGGCTGCCAGCATCGAATAGCTCTGACGAGAAGGCTCGGATCGATGAGATGAGCCGTACACTGATGCAGTTCGGCTCTGGCAAATTCGTCTGCATTGGGAAGAACATTAGCTTGTTGGAGATATACAAGGTGGTACCTTGCCTGTTGAAGACATTTACATTTGAGCTAGATGATCCCAAGAAGGAGTGGAGGTTCGAGGCTGGCAGCTTTGTCAATGTTAGTGGCGTTGATGTTCGCATCAGCAAGCGAGCACTGTAGTGACCAACTGCAATGGTCCAAGCTACTGCATCTGCTGTGATTCATTGGATGGATGGTAAGTGGCTGACTCCGCCAGCTGAACTGAACATGCCCTAGCTGCTAGCACGGACCTCCAACTTCTTCTTTGGGGATCTGCCCACGCTGGCTGAGCCTACTCAGAGCAGAGCAATATCATTTAAATGGACCGTCCTTGCAATAATTATGGCAAAATACCTGCAAAGCTCACATGGCCAATTCAAACGACCCATTCGCAGTATTCGCAACGAATGCCGAATCCAAATTCAAGCCATTCTCTCTCACACTCGACAATAGAGCAAACCTGACAGGCATCTTCTACAACCCTCCTTCAGGGCATCTCAAACAAGACGCGAGCAAGCCACTTCTCATCGGCATCCATGGCGCGACATGCTCCGCACACACCTGGGATCTAGATCCGCAATACACAGCATCCACCTACTCAGACCTAACCGGCCTACCTTTCGTCGCGTTCCACCGACCAAACTTCCTCCGCTCAAGCGGCTGGATCGTCGACAACGCCCCCAATGCCCCCGCAGAACTACGCTTCAAGCTTCCAGAAGGGAGTTCCATGTTCCAGGAAGAAGCGAGATGGTACCACGAGCTCATCTTCCCGGCTCTATTCAATACCTTCGGCAAACCGAATGGATGTACTGCTCTCGTCACGACTTCTCATTCTATGGCCGTTCCCATCACCATCATCGCTGCGGGTTTGTACTCCAAGACGCCAGCTGAGCAGCGAAGGTACCCATGGGCGGGAATGGTTATTACTGGCAAAGGAAAAGAGCCCACGGACACTATCGGGAAAGCGAGGGAGAAGTTCGCTACGAATCAATGGGATCCGGAGGATTTGCCGTATGGTCATGATCCGAGCATCCATATTGGTCCTTTTCTCAAGGAAGACAAAATCGCGTTGATGCTTGGTCCTCCGGGGTGTTGCGATCCTACTCTGAATGAGCTGGTCTGGAGGCAAAATACGCCTTTCTTCTTGAATGAGGTCATCGATATGGTTGGCGTTTTCGTCGACAGACGAGACGAGTTTCAGGCTGCTGTTCAAATTCCGGTGCTATATGCTATTGGATCGATGGAGTGGTTGTGGAAGCATACGAGATGGCATGTCGATGATTTCGCGAGTGGGTTCGTCAATGCTCCGAGAGTTGAAGCCGCCCTGGTTGTTGGGGCGCCGCATGCGATTGAGCTTTCGAGGATGGCGGCGGGTTGGTGGATGAGAGTTTGTGGGTTTGCAAAGGAGGTTACGACGAGTTTGGAGGTTGAGAGGATGGGCTTGATGGAGTATGAGTAGGCAGTGAGGGCTCCTTAGCCGTGTGATACAGCAATGCTACGATCCTGGGTTGATGATTCTCCTTCACTCACTCTGGCTTTCGCGCCAAGACCGCACAGACATTCGTAAAGCATGCTCGTTTGCCGCTCAACGGCACACATAAACGAACAATCATCGCCTAGCCAACTCTTGACGAACCCGTGATCGGCGAGCACCGTCACTGGCGGTCAACGTATGTATTAATAGGATTGGCAATAGCGTTGCGACAGCTGAGTGAACCCACAGATGGCTTCGACAAGCCCAACAGCCGCGCATCGAGTCTTCGCCATCACCGAATTGCTCGAGAAGATACTCTTACAGCTGGAGACTGACAGAAAGAATGAGTCGCTCACGCCAATCATCCAGCTTTTTGCTATTCGGCGTGTGTCAACAAGATTCCACGACACCATCGAAGGATGCTCAGAACTCCAGAAGAAGATGATAGAGCCGCCTCCCAACCCGCAGGACGATAACTACGCTCAACGCTACTGCTTCACATTAGGAGACTTCCTATGCCGATACGGAGACAAGATCATAGCCGCTTGGAAAGGCGCGATGGGCAAACGCTTGCAGGATGGCAAAATCTGCGAACAGAGCTGGACTGGAATCAAGTTGGTTCGCATTCCGAGGCACAGCATCTGTCTGCATGGGTTTTGTGGCAGCAACAGGATATTTGCGGTGGATGAGCAGCCTCCGTTGGGCGAACTATTCGACAAGCAGTGGAAGTGGGGAGAGGAGAATGCAGTCTGAGAGGAGTGGCGAGGGTGGGCGCTTGAGGGGAGCGAATTATGGCCTTGATAGTCGACAGGTGGGCCAGAGTGAAAGCGTCTCTCTATGGCTGTTATCGGGCTGGGAATATGCTCGGTAGAAACGAGACACGGGTTTCTGTTGTACTGAAGGCCTTCGCGCTGTTTCCCATTTGCACATGCAAGACTTGTACACACCCCTGCTAGCGTCAACTGCCGGTGTTTGTTTTTGCCTCTCAGAAGCGTCTGAGCGCGAACATTTTCATCTCAACATCTTTCATCCCAGCGTTGTCACTGCCGTCAATCGAGGCATGTCAATCATCCCTCATTCTGTGCTGCTCATCCATTGACTTTCATACAGATGGTTCTCACCGCGCCATCAGCCGCCAGTCGAGTCTTCGGCGTCCCCGAGCTGCTTGAAAACATCCTGTCATCCTTGGGGACTGAGAAGCAAATTGACGACTATAACGATGTCACAAACTCCTGCGAGCCAGTAATTCAGTTGTTCGTCCTCCAGCGCGTGTCGCGCGCCTTCCACAGCACCATCCAAGGATCCAAGATCCTGCAGACGAAGATGTTGGGAGATGGACTCTGCTACTATGAGCACTGGCAATGCCATGGTCGAGGATTGCATGCAACTACTGCCAGAAGGGCATACGGCACCAAGATTGCAGAGGCCTGGCTGATGGCCTTGAAGAATGACGACGATGCTCTGGTCGCGGGTAGCTGGGTGAATGTGAAGTGCGGTCGAAGTGCCCTGCAATGCGTGACCCGGATCACACAGTGGGTGAGGAGGAGAGATCACGGGACCTTGTTGGAAGAAATCGACATAAGTAAGCAAACCACGATTGGCGATATCTTCAGATGGCAGAAGAGACTGGTCAAGGAGTATGAAGGGTGCAGCAGGTTGGCACTCGATGAGACATGGATCTGAGTCAGGCGATGTCATGCGTTATCATTGACAGCGCTGCTGGAAGTTCCCCGAGTACGCCAATGAGGAGGTGATTCGACAAATATGAGCAGCAGATCGAGGCGAGGCGCATGAGGGCAATGAGCATGAGCTTGGTGCCTAGAAACTGTACGTAGGCCGTGATTAGGTAGGTAGGACCTGTGATGGCCACTTCGCCAGCCCGAGAACACATCTCTCGATCAAAGGAGGACCCGCAGGTGAAGGCGACCTGCTCGTTCCAATGATTTCGACCCTTGTTCTGCAGCCCGTGATTCATACTTCCTCGACACATGAACGCACGGACACTTGTAGAAGCCTCACCCGCACTTCAAACAGGCCGCAGCCGATATTCTACGACGTCAACACCATCGCTGCCCCCAACTTTCTTTTACAACGCACCGCATCCGACGCAGTGCAGCGTAATTATTGAGCCAGACCGCTCATCTCAACACACGAATATGTCGGCTACCGCTCCAACCGCATCCAGCGCCACAGCTGCTCATCGAGTCTTCGCCATTCCAGAACTCCTTGAAGCCATCCTCCTGGAGCTGGATCCCGATGCGGCACGTCTTTCTAAGATCACTTGCGAAGGCTTCGACCCAGTATCGCAGCTCTTCTCCATCCAGCGCGTCAACAAGAACTTCAAGTCCACCATCAACGGCTCTACCAACCTCATGGCCCGCATGCCCGTGGACCTTCCTGGCCCAGTGCAATGGGAGACCGACGGCCGCATCCAGCTCAAAGAAGTCATGCATACATTCGGTCATCTCATCTACAATGCGTGGATAAAGGCCTCTGTCGCTATCGCTATCGCCAGCGTCGAGGGCAGCGCCCAGCCTGCTGTCTGCGCAAGCTGGCGCAAGCTCCGTCTAACTCGAGACGCAGCCGGAAGTTTCATGAATATCAAGATGCAGTTCGCCGGCGACGCGTGCCGGATTATACGACAGCGTATTAAGGTGTTCTATACCAGCGACAAGAGCACACTGGGAGACCTTTTCGACTGGGAGCAGAAGGTGAATCGGGAGTGGGATGAGGAGCTTGACGAGCTGCGCCGTGGTGGAGGTACGGAGCGGGAGAAGAAGGAGCGTGACCAGCGTCTCCATAGGGGTCTTCCTCCGATATGAGTTTGAGGTCCACCTTGGGAGCGTGCGCGGTCGTACGAGTCTCGTATGGATCCGCGGGTGGCGGTGGCTTTTGAAGACACCAAGAGCCTCATGAGTTATCACGGTCGAGGATGAATCCTGCTGCGCAGCACTAGAGCAGTGACTTCATCCATCCAACCCAATCCAGAAGTTGTTCATCGCCGGTCCATCCCTAACCTTCACCTTCTCAAACTTCTGCTTCCTCACTCCACCAGTCCTCTCCACGAACTTCCAGAGGTAATAAACCAGTTTCGCAGTCGTCTTAGTCTCAACCATCGCATAGCCCAGATAATTCATAATCTCCCTCAACCTTCCCTCATTAAAATACCTCGAATTGTCCACACAAGGCGCCGGCAAAACCAGAAATAGCAACGGATCCGCCAACGGATTCCAACTCCCCTTCTTCCCACCAACAACCTCATCCTCCCCCTCAGCTTGCCCAATCGCCCTCCTCCTTCTCCTCCTCAAAAACCTCGTCGTCCTCTCCAACATCTCCCCCCTCCCCACCGCCTCCGGAACAAAATTAATCACCAAACTCACACTCACAACATCAAACCTCCCCTCCTCCTCATCATCATCTCCCCCCTCCTTCTTCTTCGGAACCGGCCTCTCCATAAAATCCTGCTTCTCAATCCCCTCCCCCCGACTATTCAAATCAATCCTCATCATATCAAAAACCCCCGACTTCGAACACGCATTATTCGTACTCAGCGCTCCAACTTCCAACATCCTCAACTTACGCAAGTTCGTTCCCACGGCCGCGAGTTCCTTCTTCCAGGGTTCGAGCCATTTCATAAGCACAACACTCGTATCTCCTCCTCTCTCATTACTCTGTCCCTGGAGACTCGCTGTCTGGTAGGCTTTTAATCCTCCCAGCTGATCAATTTGCGCTTGGATCTCGGCCGCCAGCCGCTGGTTATTATTAGTTTTTGCTTTCGCCAGGGCTTTGTTGAGTTGATGGAAAGAGACGATGGTCTTCTGCGTAGCCTTGGAAGATATCGATTTCGGAGTTTGTTGCTTTTTGACCATGGGCGGTCGGCCAGATTTGAGAGATTTGGGGAGCTTTTTGGAGCCCATTTTGGATCACTTTAAGGGTAGGTTGCTGTGCAAAGCGACTCCGAAAATGTACGAAGTCTCCCTGAGCATGGTGTCGGCAATAGTAGCGCGTCTGGCAGAGAAACCTCAAGGCCTCAAAGCAGAAGTGAAGTGCAGGCACGATTTTGCTGTTGCGTATATCTCAGCACGGGTTTGTGGTGCTACGTGCTCAAGGTTACAGCTTGTCAGGCTGCACCAACAGACGGCTCAACCGGTGTCCATGCGACATGATGGCATTCTGAATGATGGACGAGAGCTCTGGTTACCCGTCGAAAGGGCTGGGAATCGAGGAACGAGGGCGCTCTTCAGGAAAAGCAGAGCTTTCAAACGACACTATCTACCTCCCAGCGTAATCCGCTTCAACAATGACAATAAAAGTCAAGAGCCGAATCAGTCAGTGTCAGAGTGCGCAGTCTCAAGCAGCAGCGGCGGCGGCAGGATCGCGAAAAACAAGCATATAGCCTCCCTTCCTATCACTTCACTTCGCCGCTTCTCCAGAAGCATTTCCAGTATTCGCCGTCTTCCCTCGCTCGGTCAGGCCACACTGCCGCAGAGATTAAAAACAAAACAAGTAGCTAACTAGAACGCCGGGCCTCATGCAATTCAGTACCTTTTTTGTAGTTCGGGTAGTCGTAAGGAGCGTGAACGCCGTCATCGTTAATGTTTAAGCTCAGGCGGGTTTGGTCAATGTACAAGCCGTCATCATCGTTGTGGACGGACGGGCTGTCGTGAGAGTGTCTATCGTTCGCTGAAAAGGAGTTCTGATGCCGATGGAGGGGGAATTGCGAGCGCTTCCGGGACGTATGCAGTCGAAGTCGTTGGGATTCTGACGGATGATGTTGGGACGTGATCTGGTCACGTCACGGGCATGCACGAGCTGACCGTTTAGCTCTGTTTGCACTCGGCCGTCTCCTGCTTAGGTCGGCCACCCTCCTCCTACTTCACAGTTAGTAAGCGTTCCAATTCGATAGCTCTACCTTCTATCAGACTCACCTCATCGTCATCCTCGTCTTCGTCGTCCTCATCCCGGTCATCCTCGTCATCATCCTCATCGTCCTCATCCTCGAACTCATCCTCGTCGAAGTCATCAAGGCCCTGCTCGAATTGCAGAGCCTCGCCAGTGAACCAGTCAATAGCGCGAGGGATGAGCTTCTCCTTGATGTCCTCGCCGAGCTGGTAGTCGAGCTCAAGCTTGGCCTCAATTTCGTCGTCGATCTCCTCATCGTCATCCTCTGGAGGTGTGGCTGGGTTGAAGAAGTCAAAGAAGGATGGTGTGGGGATGGTCTTCTTGACAATTCGGGTCTGCTTGGTGTCTAGATCAGTCATTAGCATGGATCAAGTTCGAACTCCTGAGAACGCGCGTACTCTTGTTTCGCTGCTTCTTGCTCTCGACCTTCACGGTCAAGTCCTGACCAGCTTTCCAGTCGATCTTGTCACCCTCTGCGTGGTCGTAGATGAAGTCGCCACCGTATCCGTTCTCTTCTTGGTAAAAGTAGGTCTTGGAGATGGTCTTGTTGGTGAAGAATGGGTTCTCAGCGAACTCGAAAATGAGGCGGAAGCCTGGGCGGTCGAGGTACTCCATGCGGATGTCAGTGAGGAACTTGAGAGCCTCCTCGTCGCGGTCGGTGATGGTTTCAGCGAGAGAAGAGTTCTTCATCGCGCTCAACCAGAACTCCGGGATACCCTTCGCTGGCGCGGTGCCTTCGTTGTTCTTATCGGTCTCAGCCTTCTCGGCCTCAGCCTCCTCATCTTCCTCCTCGTCTTCCTCACCAGCCTCAACCTCGGCGTCAGTGGGCTCTGCCTCGCCATTGATGATCTTCGCGCGCTTCTCGTAGAGTGGGGTGAACTTGGCGAAGAATCGCTTCTCGAGCTCGAGGACCTCCTCCTGGAACTGCGCCTCGAGCTTGGAGTGCTCCTTCTGCACGCCCTTAAGACCGGCAACACGTCTCCGCACTGGCGCTGGGAGCGATTCGACGTAGCCGGACGACTTGCCCACGAGGCCCTGGAGCTTGTTCTGCATCATGGAGACTAATCGTGGGTTCTGGGCGAAGATGGAGGCGGCGGCGGCACGGTCGAGGTCCTCTGCAGAGATTTCGTGTTAGCTTTGTCGCGGCGTGGCGATCCCAGCTTTGGACTCGGACGCGCCAAAGAGCCTCACAACCACGTACCTTCCTTGATGCTGCCGATGCCTGGGGCCTGGGCGTGTGATGAGATGGGCGCATTGTTGGCCGGAGTGTTCTGCGGCGTTCTGGTATCCATTGTGTTAGTCTGAGAACGGTTGAACGAGCAAGTGTGTGGGATAGAGGTGAAGTGTTTCGAAAAGGCTCGGATGTGCGGTGAATGGTCGAAAGCGTGTTTTGGGAGGGATCATCGACTTACGGAGCCGTCGCGGCCTGGTTGCGATTGCCTATGGGTTGCGACATGTTTCCGTCGGCTGAAGGGAAACGAGAGACGATCTTCTGTGTCCAAGCGTGTCGTGCTGCAGGGTGGGAGCGAGTTTTGGTTGTGTTGAAGTGCGTGGGCACGTTGTTGAGTTCTCTGCGAGAAAACTAAGCACCCGCACGCACCTGCCCTCAGCGGCGAGTCGGCGTTCGCGGGGCAGGGTCTTTGCGCTGTCGAGCCCGTGATTGGCTCGCGAAAGTCCTGTGAGAATGGACCAGGGCGTCCGCGACGTGGTTGACAGTCTGTGAAAGCAGCCAGTGTGCATCCCAACGTATCAACGCATCTCATCCACGATATCAACCCCCCGAACAGTCAGCACCCCATACGACGACACAACAGTATCCACAATGGACCAGCTCAGCGTCAGCCCCGAAACCAACGCCGCCCTCCAGAACCTTTCCGCGAAGGACAAGCAGGAGCTCAATCAATTCGTCGTCAACGAGACCCAGAAGGCTAACATCCAGCAAAGTATGTCTCACCTTGATGGTAACATATACATGTGACGAAGCTTTACTAATGTTCCATCGCAGCGATACACAACTTGACAGGTAATACACACCAACGATTGCGACAGTGCTACTCTTCTGCAGAAACTGATCGATGACCCAGATACATGCTTCAAGAAATGCGTGACGTCCAAGATCTCTCAGGGCACACTTGATCGCTACGAGGAGCCTTGCATGCGCAACTGCGTCGATCGATTCATGGATGCAAACCTGACCGTTATTCAGCATCTGGAGAAGTTGAGAACCATGTAGAACATAGACCAAACAGGCATTCGGCAAGCAAGAGCGAGAGCGAGTACGATCAGGCATGGCCATGATTGAATGCATAGCATGGGCGGCGCAATACATACCATGTACAACTGGAAGGCTATAGATGTCGACAGACAACAGACGGACCGATGAGAAGGATACATTGTACAACAGGGCTGGAAGTCGTGAATCATTACGAAGCGTGAAGGCTTGATAGCATGGCGCTTGTATAGTAGCTGTATACTACGCTCTGCCACATATTGGCGAATCCGCCAGGTCGTGATGCCACTTCGGCGCGGCTGGATATCATCATGTCCCAATCCCATTTTCCGAGCCAGACACGCTCAAACGCCAGTGCTGAATGCAAGTCCTCCATGCTCCATTTAGTTTCAAGCTTAGACGATGGCAAGCTTGGTAGCCGCAATGTCGAGGGCATCGACATCTGGGGTCAGGCGGGCGAAAGCCTTCTTGGAACCGTCTGGTCTGTTCACGATATCAGCATCCGCCGCAAAAGCTTCCGTCGCACGGGTTTAATTACCGGATGAGGGTGTTGATCTTGATGGTCTCAACATCGTACAGCTTCTTGAGCGCCTCCTTGATCTGCCTCTTGTTCGCCTTGACGTCGACAATGAAGACAAGGGTGTTGTTCTCCTCAATCTTCTTCATGGCGCTCTCGGTGTTGAGAGGGTGGATGATGACCTTGCCGGCATCGAGGCGAGGCTCGGATGGGACCGACTTGCGAGGGTACTTTGGCGCACGCGAGAGCGTGAGGGTCTTTGGGAGGTGAAAGGTCGTGCTCTTGCGGACCTTGGAAACCTTGTGCGAGTTGACCTGTTATGAAGAAAACAGGCCGTCAGACGATGGGACTCTGACACGCCTCAAGGTGGGTTGCAGATGCTTACGCCGCGCAGGGTTGCCTTTGCTGCCGCTGAAGCCTTTGCGGATGGCTTGCTGGGCTTTCCGGCCTCTGTATAGAAGTCAGTACACTGTGTCTCCCATTTCGATTGCGCCAGAACGATGGAGGATGGAGGTGTGGGATCGCAGCTCCTTCGTCGATTGCGCGTCTGGACTCACTGGTCTTTGGTGCCATTGCGACGGTGATTCGGTGGTCGTTGGGCGTTGGGTGATGTGCGACTACAGATCCATAGACGAAGTCGAGCAACAAGAGTTTCTCTCAGGTGTGCAGTGCCAAGACTGTCCGTGCGACGGGTAGCGCCGCTCGCTAGCGCGAAGTCTGTCTCCTCGAACCTCCACAACTCGACCTACGACTTTCACAGCGGTAACATCGCATATTTTGCTTTATGCCCACTCTTCCCACGCCCCGACAGCGGTAACATGAGATCATGATACCAATGGCCGCTCAGAGAAATGCTCATCGGAAGCGAGGCTAGATGCATGCACTTGACAAGAAAACAGCTTTCGGGCAGCCAATTGGACCTGCACCTCCACCGTCTGAGGAGCTGTCGACGATCTCGTGCGATGCCTTACTGATCTACTGAACTGATGTTTTGAGAGTATGGAACGAATCAGACGACGCTCACTGTACTTGCGTCTCGGGGCGATGACACGACGCGCTCTCAATATGGAGAAGCAACTTTGACAGGTCTTACGTCCGGCAGATTTTGATTACATGTAACACAATCAATTTCCAGATCCCGAAGGCGAGAAATGTATTCTTTTTCTTCACGGAAGGCCAATCTTCGCCAGACAGCCCATCATAGGAGATCGTCGTACTTTCGCTCTGGACAAATGCATCGTGCTGCGACTGACGTTCATCATCGAGCTCTACTCGCCTTGTGGAAGACCAATCCCCTGTATAAGCCTATAAGCGTAACGAGCTTCTTTATGTATAGCATGCACAAAAAAAGCCGCATATGCCCATGTGCATGCTGTACGACCAACCTCGTGCCCTCTGGGCTTGAAACCGAACCTATCCGGCCCCTGCACTGACGCCTCTTCGCCAAACACGCGTAGACGCCATACGATATGCGCAACGCAGGACATGTCAGCTCATGGGTAGTTCTTGCACACGGCAGCTGTCTTTCTTATCAAATGTCATGCCCGCTGTCCGGATTCTCACGTACCCAAGGTTTCGTTCTGGACCATGTCTTATTCAGTCAACACGTTCTCTACAGCGAGTTCGAGCTCAACGAAGCCGTTACCATCAGTCCCCGAAGATGGAGTCTTAACTCGCAGCAGAGAAGTTCTGGAGCTGGATGATGCAGAGCAGGAGCGTCTGGACTACAGCCATTTGATGCGATTGCGGCGGTCCAAGACGCCCTGGCTGCTTGCTATGGTAATAGCATTGGCAGTAATCGGGATCTCGCTCGGCGTTGGGCTGGGCGTTCATTATGGCATCACCCAGCATGCAACCTGATATAAGAAGCTCTACAGAACGACGTAGGAAGGCAGTGCTGGCATGAACTGAGCCGTGGTCACGCTTCTGTTGAGCCTCTTGTGCCTCTTGCACACATTGAGCAATCATCGACCTACATTTGCAGGTTGAGAGGTAAATATACCCAAGCAGCGACTTAGACGTCCTGAATTGTGGCTGATAATACTTCCAGATTCTCCTAAAGCTAGAGTCGTAGGCGCAATGAACTTGGCCGCGGAACCAAAAGCTCTGACATCGACGACTGAGCGATAGAGACCCAATCATCACAATCTCCCTCGTCACTCACAAGCCTCGGTACTTCATTGAGAGTACTCGTGTCCAACCACAAAGAGCCTCCAGTTTGCATTCAATCAACCAGCTCTTAGTCCAAAAACCTTCATCGATTCCGAGCCATAAAATTCAGAAGAGGAACGATCAGCATCTTCGCGACAGCTCGGGCGGATTCCAGCCTCCTGTTCTCCATCCCCTGATGTCTCTTAGCAAAGGCTTTGGTTGCACGTCAGTTCCGGCATCTCAATCCGACATTGAATATCGAGAGCCGCAGCCAGCTTCTCCTCTTGGATAATGACAGCGTCTGCCGCCTCTCAGGCCATCATGTAGTCGATCTCACGCTTGGCCCACTTTCCCTTGAGCATTTCCAACATATCCACCAAATCACCGAGTGGCGGATTCGTCTCAAACTTCCACTTGGCGAGGATGACATCAAAATCGAATCTCCTCGTCTTCACCCGGATATTCAACGCCAGCCCATCGCTATTCCCTGCCATGCACTCGAGGACTCTCCAAGAAGCGTTTTGCACAGTGTACTTGGTCGTGGGTAGAGGCTCCCCGTAGTCCTCCAGCCAGATGGTGACGTAGACGCTTGAGCAAGAGGGATCGTAGCGAGTGTATTCGATGCGCCTGGGAATCAGTCAGCCGATTTGAACCTTGAGGGCAACTCTTCCACCGTCGACCAAAAACAAAACTGAGACTCGGATCACCCTGAACGGCCACATTCGATGCTCTCACGTCCAACGTTTCCGTTCCCCGCGTCTCTCTCACCCTCTAGCCTACCCAAGATCCACGAAGAAATAGAGAAAGAATCTTCGTACTCACCACCCACCCCCCAAAACCCCAACCATCCACCTCATCCGATCTAAAACCAACCCCTCCTCCCTCTCCCCCGGATCACTCCCCAATCCACCCCCGTCCGTCAACATCTCCCCCTTAATCACACTACTCCCCTGAATCGTCGCATTCACACGCTTACTGAGAGACTGCAAGCGGAATCCATTCGCTATGAGGACCATGGTGGAGGGATACGGGGCGCGACCTTCCAAGATGTGGAAAGGCTGGCCGGAGAGGGTGTGTAGGGTGATTTGCTCGGCGAGTTCGGAGATTTTGAAGACTTTTTCGGAGGACGAGATGCGGAAGTGGTTGAGAGGGGCGAGGAGTCGGTGGACAGTGCTGAAGAGCCGTTGAGAGGGCAGGATGCCATGGCGGATGTGGCGAGGGAGGGTAGGAACAAGGCGATCTTGTATCGCGTGGATATATTTGATTTGCGGTCGATGTCTGAAAAAGACGTTGGATGTAAAAAGAAATTCAAGTATTGTTGTTCTTTTGAGGACAACATTGCGGTGGCGGGGAAAGAAGTCGTTGGTAGTAGAAGTTACACGCTAATGCGGGGGTAGTGGCTTGGCGTTTGGCCGTTGAGTGAATGAATAAAGTACGAAGCAGGCAGTGGGCTTTGCAGTATCACATCATCAGCATCGCAGGTGCAGCTCATGAGGAAGAAGCATCAAGGAAATATCGCTCTTCAGTTTCAATCCCATTTCATTGCATGTTCAGCTAAGTAATCGCCCAAGCCTCATCGGCAGGCTGCAGCTTCAAGCCGCACTAGCTCATGCAAATGTAGCATCCCGTAGCAAACTCCAAAGCAACAACGGCCTACTTATCCGCCGTCAAGGCTGAACCGCTGTCTTCGTATGCATATCCGTAGAAGTGTCGTAAATTCATGCCGTCCTTTTCTCATCCGTAATGTGCTGTCGTCGTGATGAGTCGGGCTTAGACCTCATCGTCATCGCCCTTCTCCGCCTTGACTGCAAGCTCCTCCTCAGCGGCGGCGCCAGCCTCATCACCAGCGGTGGCATCATCTGCTTTCTTGTTAGCATCAGCCTTGTCACTCAATCCAAGAGCTTTCCTCATCATACCTTCAACGATTTCCTCGCTCTTCTTCGGCTTACGACCGCGCTTAGCCTTGGGCTTCTCCTCTCCATCTTCACCCTCGCCGCCCTTGGAGGCAGGCGTCTTGCGCTTCTTGCCACCACCACCAGCAGACTTCGGGGTGACTGGCTCCGTAGGAGGGACGACGGTACCGTCGTCGTTGATCTTGCCACCGGCCTTCTCGATCTTCTTCAGCATGTTCTGGGTAGTCTTCTTGAAAGAGTCGACCGAGGCGGATTTGTAGTCTTTGGTCGCTTTGGCCCAGTTGATCTGTAGATACATCTCGGTCAGTACTAGCGCTTGAGCAACAACGGGCTGCGATGTTAAGAGCGTGGTCTGTGGAAGTGGGATGGGGAGAGGAAACGTTAGAGGGAACGTACGGAGGCCTCGTTGCTGGCGAGGTAGAGACAGACGATGCGGTCCTTGTCGGCCTCGTTGAGGACTTCCTTGGCAATGGCGTAGTCGTAAGAAGGCATCTTGACTATGACTCGAGCTTGTGTTAGTCTTGTGTGGGTGTTGGTTGTGATATGAGGGTCGTAGTGGTTGGTATTGCTGGCGAAGCGAGGCGGAAGTGGATTGTGTGTTGGTGGAAAGGAAGTGGAAAGGAAGAGGAAGTGAGTGGAATATGTACTTCGCCGGAGGCTCCAAACCTCACCTGAAGCTTAATCGCCGTCGCAGGTGAAGTTCAATGGGCACAATGAGCTGTCATTGGCCGACAATATCATCTGTCATTCACAATCAGAAGTTCACCTGAAGCCCGCGTGTCTGCCTAGGTGAGGTCGACGAAGAGCGCCTTCTGGAAGGCTTCCACGTGCTTCCTTTTAGTTTCGTGATCCATTCGTGCTCCAGCAGGTGACGGTGGCCGTTGCGCGCAGTTGTCCTGACGTGTTACGTAGGTTGTTCGCCGGCAGCAGGAAATAAGAGAAGATGGTCCAGGACCTTCGAGAAGCAAGAATACAGTTGGCATTACAATCACTCATCCAGCGCCGTCAATGCTATGCAATGCCCAATATGCTCCTCTTATCGCCCAGTCACTCTTCTCACCCACTCAGACTGGGCCTCAAAGTCGGCCTTTATGCCGTCTGAAAGTGATCTCTCACCGCAGCCCATATTTACACGTACATATACGCACCCAGTCCTTCTCCATCGAAGCCGTGAAAGGCAGGACCTGGTTCTCTTCATCTTCCTGTCCGTCAGATGCTTGCGTACTGTGCAGCCCTTCCAAGATTCGGTCGTGAATACAACAAGCCGAATGTAAAAGTCATCGCTTACTCCAGAAACTCCATCGCTGCGCTCGAATCTTCTCATCCTTTGTCATCACCTGGCGAAGACCTTCACAACGCCATCGCCACCAGCACTGACGACCAATCTGCCGTCCTGACTCCAGCAGACATCGCAAACGCCTTCTCCACGCATTGCACGATGCGAGACAATGTCCTGCGTGCAAATGCGCTTCTCCAAAGACCAGAACCGGATACTCGCGTCATGGCCAGCTGAGACTGCCTCGCGCCCGTCTTTCGAAAGCGACAGCGCGGAGATCGCAGACGGATGAGCCAGCATGCCGTAGGTGCACTGGCCGCTGTTGGCATCGAAGAAACGGACGAAGCGGTCTTCGTGGCCAGTGATGACCACACCTTCCACGCCCTCTCTGCCTCCGGTGGCGCCGCCTCCGACTTCTTCAGCATCGAGGCCTCTTGTTGCTGCGTCCAGTGCTCCGCCGCCATGTCCCTCTAGCCCGGAGCTTGTCGCAACGACCGCGTTGATGCTTGTGTTTAGAGTTCCATCGTATGTCTCGCTGCTTGCCATCCCAACGATCTCTTCGCCGGTTCGGGTGTCGAATATGAGCACAGACGAGTCCGTGTAGCTGACGACGAAAGTCTCGCCGGAAGGTGAGAGCGGGCAGATGCTTGTCGGGCTCGCTTTCTGTTCGGTAGGCCTTTCGATTGAGTGCACGAGCGTGTAGCTGAACGGAGTCGCGCTGGCAACGCTCGGTTGAGGGCTGGTCGGATAGTTGCTGCCACTCGTGACGCTGTGCCGTCGACTACCTCCGACGCCACGTCTGCTTCCGGTCGATGGTGACGAAGATTGCGGAGGAGCACTGACGGCCCAGACCTTAACGGTGCCATCGGCAGAGCCTGATACGAGTAACAATCGATCTGGTCCACCGAAGTTGCTGCTTTGCGGGCCAAAGACAACGCCTACTGAGGCAGGCAGTACGCATACGGCCCAGACAGCATCCGTATGCCCTTCCAGTGTAGCCTTGGGATCCACTCGCCCTCGTTCCCAAACGCGGATGGTGGCATCCTGTCCTCCCGAGAAGATCCAGCCATCTCCATTCGCTCGGCCGCCGGTGCTGAAACCTGTACTCGCTGGAGGAGCGGCTAAGGAAGTGACGACGCCTTCGTGTCCTCTGTGAGTGAAGAAGGCCTGGACATCAAGATCCTGGTTGTTGTTGCCGGGATTATAATTTTGGTATGTCGCTGGCACCATCCACCGTTTTATTGTGCCGTCGTCACCTGCAGTACACACTTCAGGCTCGCTCGGGCTGCCACCGCCGCTGAAGATGACGCTCCGTACAACGTCCAGATGGCCTCGTAAAGCAAACTTGACTTTGAACTGCGAAGGATCCTCACTTGCGCCAACCCCTGCCCCTTCTTGATTCTCGCTCTTTCCCTGCGAGCTGCGTCTTCTAGACATTCCGTGCGATCCTGAGCTTTTCCTCCTGGCATGCGGTCCCGACCTAGGTGGGGATTTGGCAGATAACTGGCTCGTGTTGGCTGCGGAAGGGAAGAGGTCCGTATCAGGTCTTCTAGGCACGTCGGCAGGCGGGTTATCAGGATGCAAAGGGGTCTCCTCCTCGAAGGTCCATCCATCGGCTTCGGCTTGTTGTCGTGTGGGCATTTGTTGTTGCTGTTGATCCGGTTCCTGCACTGGTCTTCCTCTGCTGTCAAATGTGTGTGTAACAGTTTCCACTTGGTCTTCGTAGGGAGCGGGTACATGCTGAGTAGGCGGCTGGGTGAGTTCCATGGGCTGTGATATGTTCGTGTATTCGGTGTATCCAAGCGCACGAGCTCGATCATCGTGCTGCACAGAAGATTGTGGAAGGCTGTTCGGTACTTGCGGGGGCTGATGGCTTGGCGGAGGTCGCTGTTGAGGAAGTCCTCTCTGCTGAGGCCGCGAGTTGCCATATTGCGCCTGGTATACTTCTTCAATCGGAAGAGGAGCGTCAGGTAATCCAGTAATATTGCCATTGGGAAGCATTTGGGGGGGCGGAGGGTGTGCTGGCGGTGTCAGAAGATACTGAATCTCCTTCATGCAGTTCTTGAGATATTTCGTCGTGTTATCCAGGTACTGTTCGCGGTCTTTTTCGGTTGTCTCCTGCAGCTCGGCGGTGTCCAGGAAGGAATTGTGAGGAACATATGAAGCTGTATCCACAGTCAGCGCTGCATTCTCTTCTCGTATTGCACACTGGGCCGAATGCGCACGCTTTCCTTGCTTCTCACCATTTTTTGCAGCATCAGCCTTGCTCTTCTGTCCCTCTCCCTCCACAGCATCGCCGTCTGCTTCTGTCGACGTGCCATTGGGCCCCTTGCCGTGTTTTGCCCGCTCAACTTTTAATGCCTTCTCCAACATTCGCACCTGCTTTCCTAGTTGGTCATTTATTCGCTTTGAGTGCCGCACTTCCCCCTCTTGCTTCGCGATCTTGGCCTTCATCTCGGCTCGCTCGATGTCCCAGGCATTGCGCGCGCGCTCGTGGTTGTGCCATTCTATCTGCAGGAACCGCATCACACCTGCCGTGTATATCAGTATATTGATCCATATATATCTTCCGCCGAGTACTGGCTTATGCGGGCAATCCAGCTTCCCCACGACTCGACTGACCTTGTAGCGTGTACTCGGTGGCCTGCGGGCCATGATGTTCGGGGCCTCCCGCGCCATTTCCCAGCCCGGCCTGCTGCTGAAAGGCCATAGCAGGCTACGCTTGGTGTCGTTCAAGATGGAAGTGATCGTGTGCGTGTTTCGGTCGGCATCGAGAGGAAACGAAACAGCGGCTCGGGAAAGGAGCGGCGTAGGATCAAGAGTTGGTCTTGCAGTCGCTGCTAGCCGCCAACTGCTGTCCAATACCAGAGAAGCAGAGCGAGAAGTCCAAGAGATGTCCAGAAGGGCGCGCAGAAGTCGTGTATACAGCGAGATGGACGATCAAATGAGGTGCATGCCACTTTTGGTGTTTTTGGAGACGTCGCGTTCCTGGAGCTCATGCCCGTGAAGTTGGCTCCCGCCAACCCGTACCAAGCTAAAGCTAGCGCCAAGCATTGTGTTTCGATGCAGATAAGGCATCCATGCAGATGGCTCCTGGTATGTGCCGCGCTCGAGGACGTCGAGGCTTCACTTACACACAATCCTCACAACACTTGAATGCATAAGAAGTTTTACCATCACATGCTCCAATATACAGCATGACTAATCATGAGGCTATACCTTATGGCCCTGAACCGACCTTGCAACATGTGCCGATCTGAAAAGGAGTAAACCACACCTGTGCTAGACCGCACCAATAGCATCAACAACTGGAACACCTCCTCATCGACAATACAGACCAAGCCTATATCACATTGGCGAAAGGTAGCTGTCCAAGATGCGGAAGAGCCAGTGACACTGATGAAAGAAAGGCGAAAGGCAATGGAGCAGACATCCTAGGCTCCCTGACCAAAGACTGATGCCTCTACACAAACGCAGTGCAACCAACCAGAGTGCCATCCACAAGGCTGGTCGACACAACTTCCCTTGAGTTCAAGCGCATTGGGTGTATATGCACTCACCAAGTCCCCTACCCTCGCCATGGACCCTCCATCCAGGGACTAAAACCTCTCGACGACGACAGCATGTCCCGACGAGGACGCCATCCGCAAGACTGCCTGATACAACCTCCATTCAAACTGACCGCATTGTATCTATGTACACAATCCCCTCGCACTCGTCAATCACGACTGTCGCAACGTGCTGGACTCCCTTCCCAAAGACTGATACCTCTGCACAACTGCAATGTTCCCATTGAGAATGCCATCTTCAAGACTGGCCGATACATCTCCCATGGATCTCAATCGTATATAGTCTATCTACAATCACAATCTCCCCCAACCTTAGAAATTACCATTGTCCCGAAATCCTGAACTCCTTATCCAAAGACTGACACCTCTCCACAACCGCAGCACGCCCAACAAGAACGCCACCCACAATCCCGACCGACACAACTTCCATGGATCTAACCCGTATAGGGCCTACATATAAAATTCCAACCTCCCTCACCCTCGGCAATTCCCCTTGTCGCAACGGATAGCCCGCTCAAACAGCGCATGAAAGGTGAGGTATTAGCCAGCTCTTCGCCTAGCAAAGCTCAGCAGAGGAGGGAAAGAGGAGGGAAAGTCGCTTCATCGCAACGAATTATTCTTATCGCTATCACAGTTGCTCAATGGGTTATGTTTGCTCAGCAAGGCGAAGTTGATCCATTGTGATTTGGTGTTATTGGCGATTGGTTTGGCAGGGGTGTAATGAGTGTGAAGGGGGTGGGAGGGGTCGGGGATAGTAGTAGGAGGGGAAGTTCGGTAATGAGTTGAGCAGAGTTGAGTGGGTATCTTAGAATGGATGAGAGCTAACAATACAGAAGATCTGCAGGTGATGTGTGCGAGTGGCCACTTGTCGCTGCCCCTTGCAGCAGTACACTGTACTTCTCGTGCCCGTGCATCTCATCGAGATGGCGCATTTTGTCGTTGCACAGATCGACCTAGAGTAGGAGCATATGGCCGTCTACGACAGTCTCAATAAGGTGGATCCGCAAACTCTCGTGCAACCCATCAACTATTGGCTACGCGTAGTCTTAGGCATTGGCCCTTTCCGGGCAATGCGCCGTCCTAGCTGGCCTTCACAGCAATAGAGTAACGATTATAGACCAATTTCTTACATGAACTTGCGACATCTAGCTATCGGTGGAAGCCTCCCGCCACTTCCAGCACAGTACCGTTCCGCGCCTAGTGAGATTATTAGACGACGAATCCTCGTAGAGATGATAGCCTAAGACTTGAACCCCAGCGATGCGACCCTCCCTACGTAGCTGAGGGAAAAGACTCCTCAGCTCAAGCTTTCGACTCCTACTGCAGCGCCGTCCACCAACAAGCCATCCTTCCCTAATTCTTCAGCTGAAACTATACAATCACTTGCCCACGCTCCGCCACCTGGCTCTCTCAATGGAGGCGGCGCCACCAAACCTCGTAGATCTATGCTGTATGACCACGCACAGCGTGTCTTGACATCGGCTACAAAATTGCAGCAACGTGCCTTGGCTTTCCCAGATGTGGACATAAGACAGCACTGATTTACCCGGACGGTACGATATGCATAAGTAATGCTTGCTGGGTGTCGAGGAGGCCTAGGCCGATGATCTTGCCGTTGCGGCAAAGGGGGTTCTCTTCTTCTTTTTTTTGACCTTCTCGCAGTTTTGGATGCTGCATATACATACCCGACTGGGAGGAGACAGTGGCCGTTTCATAGCTCGTAAAGAAGTGATGTACATTTTAAGAGACAGGTTAGCTTTATGCACCACACCACATCTTCGCCTTCCCAGTATTTACTCCATACTGCAAGCTGTTGATCTCGGGAACGGTAGTAGGAGATACACTTGCGTACGAGGAGACAGAGACCTGTTCCAAACAGCAGCATAGGTGAGGAAAACTTCATCCGGTCTGAGCACCGTCTTCGCTCTCTCGATACGTACCATCCACTGTATGCTGCTACCCTCACAAACCATAGTACGGGAGGTGCTGGCGTACAAGGAGACTGCGCATGAGTACTACTTGAAAGACTCACCTCCGGAGTCCCCTCAGCAGGAACCGAATCTTCGCTCAGGAGTGCTGTACTTAGTATAGGTGAGGAGCCCTTCCGATGATTTGAGCATCTTTTCCGCTTTCTCCGCATGTGCCCCATTCTGCAAGGTGCTCTCGAGCACTGTAGGAGGAAATGTGATCGCGTGCAAGGGGAGAGCGTCAGAACACTTATTGGAAGACTTACCTCCGCCACGCTCCGAGATCTCATAGCGAATATTACATCCACGCTCAGCATCTCGCACCCAGCATGCCAGAACGAGAGTGAAGCTGGAGAAGGAGCGAAATGAACTGAAGTCCGCTTCCCAAGGAGGAAGGTGATGACTGTTGCCCCTCTCCATTGCCGCGTCGGTCTCAAATCATCGAGCGCGATCGTAAGAGCATATAGACTGTGATCGAATCAGCGAAGTTTGGAAAGATCTCGCTCCCTCCTTTCCACATGTTAACCTCTAGGCTCATAGAAGCGCACTCGCGCTGCAGGAAACGCCTTCATGCTAGGGAAAGAGAGACTGCGGCGAGATCTGCTGTCGCGCGTCAATTGCGAGTGACATGCTCCTCCTTGACAGGCTGTGAACTTGTTTATTTTCCGCGAAGATCCGCATTTGTGATCACAAGTGCTGTATTGCCGCCTCTACTTAAGCGCGTTATTAGTTCGGTCCCCGTTGACGTGTGGTATCCCAGGCGTTGAGGTTCGCGACCAAGAGCACCAAATCCGCGGCACCTAAGCAGATGCCAATTATGTATTGTCTTGTTAAGTCCGGTTTCCCCCTGTGGCAATCGCAGAGTCCACGAGAGAAGGAATCCCGGGACCAGCACGCGTGGAGACTTTCAGTACATAATTACTGAGCGGCAGTAGGAGTATCCGATCCGCAACCAGCATTTGTCAACGACATTGGTCGCTCGAAATAGGATATCGCTGATGGGAGATTATGTCCATACGGTATGCACTCTCGCAACAACATACGCTATCCCGTCGTTTCCCTGCAGCAAGACGGATCTTTTGTTAGGGCACCTACCGACAGTGAAGACCGAAACATCCCGTATCCGTCATTCGGGAGCTCCAAACACTCACTCTCACTGTACCTGCATCAGGACATGTTCACAAATCCATTCGCTTTGCTTCGTATTTCCAATTCTTTGGTACCAGTATTGAAAACTGCACAGTTATATCGACTGCAAGAAGGTACTGACTGGTGAGCATGTCACAGGTCGAATAGCTGTCGTGAATGAATCTGACACTTCCCTTTGCTCAATTGAGTCATTGCACTGGATCTCAGGATGTCAAGTTGACTCAGGTCGTCCATGAAGAAGTAATCCAATTGCAAGAGTGGGGTCGCCGTCGGGAGGTGACCGCGATGCTATGTTTCGTGAGGATAGTGAGGTTGATTTCCCCCAGATCAAGCACACCCAGACCATGGCAGTCTCATAAGTCAGTTCAGTCAACCAGTTCACCGGTCTGACACCAAACATCTTGGTGATGATCAGCGGCGTTGATCAAAGGTGCTCGTGTGGCGACGATCTTGTTCACCCTGCAATACGCCACTTGCTAATCTCTCAAGTCGGTATGGAGTAAGTGGCTGTCGCCATGGATTTCACGTGCTGTGAGGGTCCATCTGGGAACTTGTGGATGTTGCTCTGTGGCAAAGCAGAATCCGATAGGTCGTTGTGCGAGCACTGAATCATTCTTCTCAAGGTCGATGCCAGAGATTTCTCGTGTATCACGCAATGATGGTGTTTTATGTGGCGGTTATATCAAGCAAGGAGCACAACACCAGCTCAGATGCCTGATTGAAGGTGGCGGAAAGGTCCTGGGTAGAGTCGGTCACCCGGATGAACGTTGCAAGCAATGCGAATGTAGCCTTGAAAGAACCAGAGCGTTTCGGCGGTGATAGCCGAGAGCGCCGCCGGATATTGCTTCCTTCCGACGTCGAAGACTGATCGATCAGGGAGGAGCTCCTATAGTGCTGTCAGCAGTTCCAGAGCCACCAGCATGCTTGTTGACTTGGCACTGTCAGTTTCACAACAGTGCTTGAAGACTGCTCCCTGCTCTGCAAAGGTCCTTGCTCTTCTCTAAGTTCGCTGTTCCTCCTGTTATTTTCTATTCCGGCCAATAGCGGCAACTGCGGTACTATATCGACTGGCACTGGTGGGTTTCCGCTGTATTGTGTCTGCCCAAGAAGCTTACCCGTCCGTGAAACCGATCTTGACCTTACACTCAATCTCTCCCAAACGCCTGTCCAATGCGTATTACTCGCATGGCAGGCCGGTACTGGTCTCTTGGCCGATGCTGGTGAACAATCTGCGGGCCGAATCATCGGTATCCATGCCAAATCTGTCAACAACTCATCGGCTGCAACTCCGAGCACTCGGTGACGGTTATTGGAGATACTTTGCTCCAGCATGTGAGGCCGCAGTTGGAGTTGCGCTGCTGACGGATAATTTTTGAATGCGTTGTGATGGTGGAAGACGAGTGGAGCCCCGGCAGGAGTACGCAATGATTGAGCGGTATGCACGAAGCCCTTATTTTCGATCTTGCTGCCTCTTTGTCTCCCAACGACAGAGCAGCAGTCAGAGAGTACCGCTGATGCAAGAAGCCTAAACAGTCGCCAGCGTCCTCGCTTTGAAGAGCGACGGACCAACGAGGAGCAACTGGAGCAATACGAGAGTGCGAGAGCATATCCTGACGGTGATGATTGGAGATCCAGGACATATATTGGCATCGTCAAGGCGATGCTTGTTCAGGTTGTGCTTGCGAGCTTGCCACGGCATGACTTGTGGTCAAGATATGCTTCTTCTCGAAATGATGTCGACAACGTCCGAACCGCGAATGTCAAGTCTTGATCGATGAAACGGGGAGCCAAAGGCATGTTCGAATAGGCTCTGACTTTCTCCCACAACTCAACTCTGACAGATTGAGAGATGCTTTCGACCGCGCCAATGTCCGAAGACAATCGGAGCGGGCAAGGTCTTTAGCGCTTCGAGATTCAGTAGCCCATGGGGCTCAGAGCTCGCAACACCGGAACCTGTTCGTGAAAACGCTTCATCTCCGACATTTGGTAGCACATTCATTTGAAGCCGCACACCCAACTGATACCATGGCCATGACGATTGGTACAGGCTGCATCTGGGCCCCTTCAGCTGTCATCGGGTGGTGATTGAATCTTTGGGAGAAGCTCGGTCCTTCGAAAGCGGGAGGTGTGCTGTTCCTGCATCCCTTCGTTTCATGGCAACGGCATCCCCGTCTCGTTGCAAACTCTTTTTCGCCAGGTTGCTGGGATGGAATAGCGTAGACACTTGCGCAAGCCTTTTACCCACCGTCAGTGCAAAGCAGCTCATGGCGCAATACGGCGCTGATCACACGATGATACGGCCCAGATTTGCCGCTCCGCAAGCGATTCTTCGGCCAAGTCGACTCGTAGAGTAGCCAGAAGGCACTCGCATGCCCGGTCATGCTAGAGGATCATAGAGCGTCACTTGCTTTAGGCCGCGCAGTCGTCTCCAGGAGTGCAGCTCTCGAACCCAGGATCTCATCGGGTGAAGTCAAGTTCGCCTGATAATCCCCACACGAAGCCACCCTCTGTCGACAGCAATTGCCTGCTGCTTCTGGCAGTCGTGTTTCAGAATAGTCTGTAAAGGGACCGTGCCTGAGGCTGACCAAAGTTCACATTGCTGGTTGCTCTTTTGACAACAAGCTGCAGCTTCCAGCTTGCAAAACTTGGAAGAATTACGAGAGTAGCATGGTTGAGGTCCGAGCTAACTGGTCTTCGCGCATGGATGCTGGGTGGGGACCAAGTCATGAACAACGTGATAAATGCGTGTGGTTGAAGTCGTTGATCCGCCGGCGCTGTATGCATTTGCACGCTCTGTTCATCTACCTGAAACGAGCGAGCGCTTGGATGAAGTCTATGACTTGCCCGTGAGCGCCGGAACGGGTCGCCGGCTTGGTGCCGATTGCGTGTGGGTCGGCAGTTTGATTACGCTCACGACGTTCTGGAAGACTTTGGACGCGAAATGCCAGCAAAAGCGCCAGATCCACTATTCTCACTGATGGTCGTGAAAGGAGGGCGATGCAAGACTGCGTGAGGTCAGGCAATCGACGGATGGAGGCGGCAATAGTCCACACACCAGTGGAATTATCGGTATGGATCATTCGCAGCGTGGAAACTGCAATAGGCGTAGCAATCGAAGGAGGTAGCCGACGGAAAAAGAGTAGTGAATGGACGATGATGTGCAGCCACAACTCTCCAAGTGTCCGTGTTTCACCTTTTCTCCGATAGCGATGTTTCATGGTAGCACGGGCACAACGGATGTGGCGAGGAACAGAATCCATTTGAGGATAGAGGTGCGTCGATCGACTATACCAGAACGCAGGGCAAGCGCGTCTGCGATCTCTCACATCAGTTCAATCGCCTCAGATCAGTCTCCAGAGGCAGTGCAAGACAGTGGCTGCATCCGATCGGAATGAAGAGAGTCGTGAACGCAGGTCGAGCAGCCGAAGTGGTCCATCGGCGGGACTAGTGAGCAGACTGACTCTTGTGAAGTCGACGGTCTTTCCATCGAGAGATGCTCCGCAAAGGTACCACCATAAAGGTGCTAGCCACGATCGTGTTGTTAGCGATGCAGTGCTTGCTGTCGGAGCAAGAACCGATTGCGCTCGATCGTGCTCAACACCGAATGCATGCCGTCCAAAGGAGCTCTTTCAAGCTGGAGTTGGTGAACACTGTCTTGGACGCCATGTCACCTCGCAGCAGCTTGCCGACGCCACGACTGAGCAAGGCACATGGACAAAGATGTGCCGGCTGCTGTCACCCAGGGTGTGATCAGAGATGCATTTCTGCAGAGAGAAAGCGGCTGCGGTCTTCGACGGGTCTAGAGGCCGAAATCTGAAACGTACCTGACAGTGATCTGCACTGAATGCAGGACGGGCCATCCACGAGCGGCCTCGCCTCTGGGACTGTGCTTGTCCGCGATGCAGAAGTTCTGTAGCACCAGAATAGCCCTTCCACGCCCTTTTCGAGGTGCAAGCAACCCGACTGTGGATAGCTTCATTTCGCGGGCGTCGGCGGGTGGCTGATGTCGCACAGATATCCGCGCCACGCGATGTACGCCGACTGCAAAGCGAGTCTGCTGGCACAGTAGTAGTGGTAGCGACTCGTGATGGGCGCTCTGCTGGAAGAAGCAGGAATCAAGGGCGGATCATGCACAGGTCTTTGACTTGCAAGGTGCCTGCCGCTGGCCGTACGCGGAGGATGCCTGACTCTCACTCTCGGCTCTCCTATGCGCTGGGTCGCAGGACTCGCAGCCTTGGCTCGGGAGGAGCGCCGTCAGTGCTGTCCTTCCTGTCTAGCAGCTGGAAATTAGCTGTGGGCCGGCGGAGGCTCGCTGGCTGTCATCCGTCCATAGGCGCGCGAATTCGACCGTCTGGCGAGGAGGGAAGATGGCTGGCTGCGAGTCGTCTACGGCCATGGAAAGCAGGAAGCAGCGTGCCAGCCTGGCGTGGTCTGGCAGCGCGGGCGGCTACGAGTCAAGGGCTAAGGATGGCGGGCATCGTGTGCAAGGCCTGGGTGCTTGGTGGGAGTGGAGGTGCATGCCCGTCTGTGCAGGCCAGGACCAAGGTGCCCCATGCGAGCGCCGGCAGCAAATCAGCAGAGAAGCCGTCAGGGCGCACGGCCCTTGCGAGTTGTCCCAAACCACGCCAGAGGCTCCTCAGAGTCTAGCACCAAACTTCAAACATGCCCACCGAGCCATCTGAAACCAAACCTCTCCCACACCCGCTCTCTTCTCTAGTTCTGCTGTAGAAGCTCTCAGACCTCACGCTTCGCTTCCACCAGCTTCAATTCTCCCCATTTGCCCTCACCGAGGCCGGTCCTCTTCCCCATCTTCACCTCTCACACCCGCCGACCAGACAGAGCACCAGCTGCCTGTTCCCCCTACACTCGTTACCACTCGATCCGCCAGCGCGTGTTGTGTTGTATCATACCGACACACGTCCGGCCGCGCACGACCTGGCTGTCGCTTGCAGGCCGCTCCTCAGTCACGCTTCCGACCAGATCGACGTTTGAGATAGAAGCCCATCCGGAGGCCTCATCGCGTCGCGCATCCTGTCCGCTTCCCGCGCCGCGACGCCCTCACCCTCGGCCGTCCGATCATGTATCCCAACAACCACCACCCCTCCATGCCACCGCCGCAGGCGCGTGCAGTGGCTCCAGAGACCTTTCTGCTTGACCAGGAGGCGCAGAGCAGCCTCCCGCAGGACTCCGTTGTTGCGCTGCAGCAAGTGGACAACCGTACGTCGCCATCGCAGCAGCCCGTCGCGTGACGGCGCATCTGCCATTGGCGAGCCATTGACTAACCGCGACGCAGTCAAATACTTCCTCATATCCGCACCCGTGGACTGGAGCCAGGACCAATATATCCGACGATTTCTGCTGCCTACTGGCGAATATGTATCCTGCGTTCTATGGTATGTTCACAATGCAGCTAGCCGCGCGTTGTCAAGAGCCTCCGCTGACTGCGAACAGGAACAATCTCTTCCACATCTCGGGCACAGATATCGTGCGATGCCTTTCCTTCCGTTTCCAGGCCTTCGGTCGCCCCGTCAAGAACACCAAGAAATTCGAAGAGGGCATCTTCTCTGATTTGCGCAACCTCAAGTCTGGCACAGATGCCTCGCTCGAAGAGCCAAAGAGCCCGTTCCTGGACTTCCTCTACAAGAACAACTGCATTCGTACCCAGAAGAAGCAGAAGGTGTTCTACTGGTACAGCGTACCACATGACCGCCTCTTCCTGGACGCGCTGGAGCGCGACCTGAAGAGAGAAAAGATGGGCCAGGAGGCTACTACAGTGGCCGTCAGCGAGCCAGCGCTCTCATTCGAATTCGACTCCTCTCAGTCGCTGTTCGAACAGCTCACCAAGGCACAACAGAACAACCAATCGACATTCAATGCTCAGCCGCCCTCCATGCCTCCGTCGCACTCGACCTCCCCCGTGCAACGCGCTGCGGATTCGATGCCTCCCCCCTCCATGATCCCACAACAGCAGATGCCGCCAACGTCTATGCCACAGTCAATGTCCCAACCCAGTATGCAACCAGACATGCACTCAGACTCGTTGACGCATGTACCAACCTACTCTCAGATGGCAATGCCGCCTATGCCCTCTCAGATTCAGAAGACGCGTGAACAATCCCTTGGCCCGGTGTTTGACCGCAACGGCGTTCCAATCTCGCAAGTTGCACACAGGCACAGCTCAATGCCAGCGTACATGGAGTACTCCCCCGCGCCGTCCTTCGTCTCGTCCCACTTTGAGGACTACAGCCAGCGGGGCCTGTCTTTCGAGCCAATGACCCCGCCCCAGCACACAGTTGGGATGTCTTCGGAGCCAACGTACATTGCAAACGAGGATACTGGACTCTACGCTGCCATCCCGGATGTCGGCCTTCAGCAACCATTTAATCCACTCATGTCTGTTCCTCCGAATCTCGCCGGCGCGCACTACCCGTCGATGAATCGCAACTATCCTCCGCAACAGGTCTACTCTGTACTAGAAGGCTCGCCTACCTACAAGCAGCGCCGGCGAAGGTCATCGCTCACCAACACCGCTGTCACCACTGCAGTGACATCAGCTGGTGGCGTTGCTGCTCATGCGCACGCTGTGCATAGACCAAGTGATCTGCGCCGATCAATGTCGACGTCTGTCGCCCCACAGGCTATCCCAGAAGGGCAAGAAGTGTCATACAATGACTCGCCAGCCAGCATGCACACTGCGCACCAATCTGGACCGATGATGGGCGAACACAAGGAGCTGATGGACCTTTCACGTCATAGCACACCGTCACACGCTGTCGAGGGTGCGTCGGACGAGAGCAGGGCTCAGCGCCATTCTATGGGCATGGGCCATGTGCACACTGAGGACTTTGCAGGATACAATGCCAGCCCGAGCCACGATTACCGGCAACACCCGTCGCTTCAACACCATGCAGTGCAGCGCACGGCAAATGGCGTCTTCCGAAGGGCACGGTCGGCGACTGTGAGCGAGCTTGGTCCTTACCCACAGAAAAGCCATTCATGCCCGATTCCAATGTGCGGCCGTCTGTTTAAGAGGTTAGAGCACCTCAAGCGCCACGTTCGGACACATACCCAGGAGAGGCCCTATCTGTGCAACCTCTGCAACAAGGCCTTTTCGCGATCTGACAATCTTGCACAGCACCGCCGCACGCACGAGACGAGTGCCGATGGCTCTGCTCCGTCGGAAGAGGAAATGGAAGAGGAGCGCGAGGCCATGAGTGAGGCCCAGGGTGAGCCCGACCCGATTGACGACGCATCTTACCAGGCCATTGCGATGAGCACCGGTGCTGAAATGCCCGGGATGCCTACTCACGTCGACATGGGAATGGTCTCGCACACCGACATGGCGCCTCCTCAAATGGTCACGACTGGCGACTACCACCAATGAGTTAGCCAGAGCAAAGGCTTGCGTGACGGCTGTTCAATTCTACAGCATTGATTTGGATGTTTGCATGGCAATTCGTTTAGTACTGGAGTGTTCGTTTCAACAGGACTCATGACTGCTGGATGCTGCTATTTGCGCCGCAGTTGAGCGCCGAGATGATGTATGATGAAGAAAGCGCTTTTCCTCACGGGTTCTTCTGGATTACGGCTGGGCATCTGTGTGAAATAGGTACCGGAGACAGGGGATTTTGAGACGCAATGGATTGGTTCTATCTCGTCACAGCGAGGCGAAGGATTGGAGTTCACTTGCAAATGGGAAAGAAAAAAGCTGCAGCAAAGATTCATTCTCGGGTCTGGAAAGATCTCGTATCGCTGGCGCGGAGGAGGAATTCGAATCGCCGTTGACGGCATTCGTTCTATTCTAGCTATGCTGTCGTAGAATCTTTCCAAGTGCACAGAGAGCAAGCATACAACATCACGATCCAGCCTCTCCGTACCTTCCTACCTCGTGATGAACGTCGTACCTGCCCCATGTCGCAGCCCTGCTCCCTCGGTCCTGCCTGCCACCAACCACATCCACGTGATTGAATTTAGAGTTACGTGCCGTGTTTCACATTCTCAAACTTTGACCCGATGCCTTGACCTTGGACGTCGGCCAGCCTTCCACCATCTTACCAAAGATCTTATAGGCACCGAGGTCTCTGTATCCTGAAAAAAGCACCGCCCGCATAAGCAAGGCGAATCAGGACTGCAAGAATGCAGGTGTTTCCAAGTATATCGACACGGCCACGATGACGACTCGTTCTCGGATGCGAATGGAAAGCGAGATGGACAACACGATTGCCGTTGACATCGTGCTCCTGGCCGGCCTGCTTGACCTCACCAGCCCGCTTCGCTTACGGACACACGGCGCGAGACTGGAGAGTCAGGATACACCATAGCTTTTACGTCTATATCGAGCTCGGAAGGCTACCATACCAGCTGAGCCTAGATGGCAGGGCATGAGCAGTTCGTTCAGCATCCCACGCAAAGCCAACAATAATCCATCTGCCTGGCTCGACAAGCAGTCTAGCCGGTCTGATAGTGGAGGAACTCTCCCGATAACCTGTTCTCCTCAAGTCCCTCCCTCAGCACCGCGCGGCAATCGTGGCGGTTCAAACTACCACAACCTGTTTTTGCAAAGACAACAGCAAGAACAGCTCAGCTGAAGAAGTATGTCAACAGGCTCGGCTATTCGTCCACATCCAACGAATCATAGCCCATGTCACCTTGCACTTACTTTGCAGATAGCCTTGTGGCCTGATACTCGCGACGATCAAACATCGCAGCACGTGGCTGAGAAATCCAAAACTCTCCGATCGCAGACAAGGTAAAACAGGCACGGACGTCTTCTTGATGCTTCTACTGCGATGGTGAGATCGTGGGCTTGAAGGCTGAAACTGGACCTGTCGGCAGATATAGGCACGGGTATGGAGATGGTCATGGTCACCGAGGTGGAGTTGGGCCGTGAGGCCATGAGTGAGGCTGACTTTTCAGCATGAGGCTTTGAGCTTGGGTATGGCGTGAGTGAACCTACTGTTGGTTTTACTGCTGCTAACGATAAGCGAAGAGGTATATGTGGTTATGCTTCGCGATTGCTCTTTCTGGCTTTTGACCCGGGGCTCCTTCCGGGTTGCCCTTATGGAAGTCAGTCTTTGGACGGGGAGAAACCGGCCGTTGTCTATCAAGCTCCGGTTATGTCGACATTCTGGCGTCGAAACTGTCTCCATACCGTCAAGACTTTCAAAGCCGCCTCTTTTTCCATATCTGGTCATGAACTCGAGGCTGTTCCGGCGGAAGACAGCAGCTGTAGGTTGCTCGTAGATGGCCCTTTCCGATCTCAAGGCCCTGCGATCACCATAGTACGTCACTTAGTCGACTTCGAGTCTTCGCACAGTAGAAATCGATTTCATTCGCTACCCTGAAGGGGCAGAAGAAGGCATATCTCTTCTTGCAGCCCTTACTCAGAGGTGAGAGAAGAAAAAGATATGGTGGAAGTCCCAGTGATGAGCGGTTTGTGTCTATACGTCCGGGTATCTTCGATACTGGATTGTCTGCCATCGCGACTGCATACGGGAGTCGATGTCTCAAGGCAGCTGGTTGAGTAGAGTCACAGATAGCTCGACACTCGAGGCAGTACAACATGGGCGGATAGCATTAGTAGGTTCGCATGTCCTTCGACCTGTTGTCCTCATGTGAAGAGGCTGAAGGGCAACCGGCTGCCAAGGTGCCTTCCAGCAGAATGGAGAGTTACAACCGTACCACTCTTCGAGCTCTCCATCCCCAAGTCAAGTACGTTAACTTCCTCATGAGCTGCTTCTCTCCTGCCATACTCACTGAAGTACCTTTCTTCAACTCCGAAAAGCCACTCAGTATCAAGAACTCGTCCAAAACCACGAAATACACCGCCATAAATTCAAAATGGCTTTCCACACCCTCACCAACGGCCTCTCCGACCTCACAAAATGGCTCGCGCTCGGGACAGGCACCGTGACCCTACTCGGCACATACACAGCCCTCGTCTATTACTCCGGATCCTACACCATGAACACCTGCAACCGCCTCATCACTGGAGACGAATTCAACTTCAACGGCGGCACTCTCGGTGAATTTATCTTCATCGTCACGACCTGCCTCTTGCTTTTCTTCTACCTCGCCACCTTCAAGGTCAAGGTAGTTTTCCCGGCGGATGAGAAGAAGCAACCCGTTAGAATCTGGGTGTTGAATGCGATTGTAAATTGGGTGCAGGTTTCATTCTTGACTTTGGTGGTGAATGGGATTGTGTTGGCGGGAGCTTGGGGGGATTCGAAGACAGTTGAGGGGAGGAGGCATTTTGAGATGTGATGCGAGGTGCGATAAGGCATTGAGAGATGGAGAAGGGAAAGCTAGGGGAGGTGTCTTGCAAGGACGGGAGCCGAGATTCGGTCAGTGGATATTGGTTTTGTCGCTTGGGAGGACGATGTGAAGGGTTTGAGGACAAACCCGTATGCATAGTTTGAGGACAACGACTTCAATTCTCGTTGCTGAGTAGCTTACCCTTCGCGAAAGTATGCAAAAGTCGCAATCACGTCTTTTGAGGACAACACAATTGTACTAATATCTCACCTCTCTCCGCGTCTCTCGTAGCTTCATCTCAACATCCAAAGCACAACTTCACCTTGTCTCTCTCCACCCGTTGCTACATCTCAACATCCAAAGCAAAACTACAACCAAGCAATCAAAAATGGCTCCAATCCCATTCCCCCTCATCCCATCCGCCCTCCCAGAAGTCACCGCGCTCGCCGCCCTCGCAGCCGCCAGTCTCCTCGGCATGGCCATCGCAGCCGCCATACCCTTCGCAACAGGCTGGATATCCTGCCACCTCATCTCACCAGGCTCCGAAAACCGCGGCCCTATCGGTCTAGTGTGCGGTATGCTAGGCGTGCTCGGCTATTTGCTTGGGGTCTCCTTTCTCGCCATCGATCACGATTTATACGATTCAATCTTGGCCTTGCTGTACTTCGGAGTCGCGCTGAATGGAGGGACTCTGGTGGTTGTCTGGCTGGCTACTTCGGTTCGGGATGCGGTGAGGACTGAGGCTTTGATTAGGAAGACGTTCAAGGCTGAGGCGCAGGGAGAGGGGACAGCTATTGAGATGCGAGATGAGGAGTGCGCCGTTTGAAGGGGTGAGAAATGGGAGAGTGTGCTGCGTAAAGGTATTGTGAAGGATCAACGGGTCTTGGAGTGACAAGGTCGGTCAGATGATGATGTCGAAAAAGCAAAGAGAAAGGATTGATCAAAGAAAGAGAATGGAAGATGGCGATTTGTGCAGACATACAGGGACTCATTCATCTCGCATGGCTGTATTGTGGGTCCCATCGCTGCGTGCCAGTCCAAGCACTCTCGAACGGCCAAGCCTTTCTTGCAACAATCCAAGTCGCCACAGTATTTCGGCGTATAGCTGGCGGATCGGTCTCCATTTCGACCTTCAAGGTTTCCATCTCATTTGCCTCTTTCTCCAGCGACGCAGCCTCAGCTGGTGGACCCTCGTGGGCCAAGGCTCGCCGGCGGGCAATACCTGCATTCAGAAGATGAATGCCTGTTCTGATGAACATGGCATCGATGGTTTCGTGTACGAGTGCGGATTGGCAGTCGGCCGTCGGGATACTCTCAAGATTGATGATGCGCAAGGCTGCTTGAGCAGGATTTGTGAGTCCATTAAGTGCTGGAAACTGCTCTGAAGGAATCGTTTGGCGAAGAGTAGCGAGCGTCGCAGTCAGAGCAGGTGTAATACCAGCTGGGAGGCCCTTCGATAGCCGCTCTTGTAGCACAATCCTGTAAAGCTTGTCTGTAGACTCGTTCACTGGTGTCGAGTACGAATCCACAATATCTCCTTCAACCCAGTTCAGCCATCCCCCAGGTTTTAAGATCTGGACAATTTTGGTGACAGCGCGCTCCATATCCGCCACGCGGATCGCATAGCTGAGCAGCCGAATATTTATCACGTCGAAGTAGTTGTGCCATTGCGCTGGAAAAGCCTCGAAGATGTCGTGGACCACGAACTCCAGACCTGGCGGAAGCTGACCCTTTGTAAACTGAGCACCAGACACATCGAAGCCAACCAGATGCTGCCCTGCGTTTTCGGCATTTGTTGAAGGATTCTCGGAGGCGTAGTCCAGTAGCCATGCTCCAGTACCACATCCAACGTCTGCAACACGCAGAGGCTTGCCCTGACGTGTGATGCTGGGATGCAGAAGTTGATCTCGGCAAACTGCTTTGTAGAATCTGTGTTGGCCATCGAGCCGAGCGGACTCTGCTGCATCGCGTCCGAGCATGTATGCTTCTGATTTCGCTGCCATGATCGACTTTGGCTAGTCCTGGAGGATGAGAAAGAAATGCCTGAATTGAGATAGATGAGCGGGTATAAAAGAGAGCTGAGCGAGAGAGATGGCTTAGAGGCAGTCAGTTGTGAACTGATATATGAGCAATACTTCCACGGCCATTGTGTAGCCACGGGACGGCCTCGAGTGGCATAGTGGCGTCACCAGAGTGCTCAGGCAATGTGATAGCAGCGCCGTAGCCGCTTCAGGTCGTCCACCCGGCCTAATTCGATGCCGTGTCGGCCGTCTCGAACTTCCTGCACAATGGAGGAGCCAGCTGAAGTGAGGTCCAAGTCTGGAGGATTCGCAGATGGGGCTGCCAAATGTATGCCAGGGGGCTACCACAAAGTCGTGGGAAAGTGCTAGCTCCTGCCAAAGGAATTGGTATCAAACTTCTAGGCCTGGGCAACCGCGACAACCATTCTTACCAAGATCGAACATTGACGTTTTAATATACCACCAGCAATAGACTGGCCCCGGCCTTTAAGATAATAGAAGTATCGACCCGATTCTCGCAAGACAGCTGCGTTTCTCTCAGCCCAGGCCAAACCTCACGAATCGAGCACGGACTCTGGATTCTAATCGGAACTCCTGGCTATGATACGTAGTAATAGAGCGAAGAGGCACGACCAAAGAACCAGCAAACTACCGACAACGCCACCCAGCTGAGACATATCCCAACTCTTACAAAGATGAAAGTCGCCCTCCTTCAATTCAATCCACGCCTGGGCGAAGTACAAGCCAACATCCACCATGCCGACACGCTTCTGGGAACATGTACGGCCGAAATCGACCTCCTCGTCCTCCCAGAAATGGCGTTCTCAGGTTACAACTTCTCATCCCTAGACCACATCCGTCCCTACCTGGAACCCACAGCGCAAGGCCCCACAACGCAATGGGCCATCAGAACAGCCAAAGAACGCCAATGTACCGTAATAGTCGGCTACCCTGAAATCTTCACAGACGGACCGCGAAGAGAAGACGGCACTCAAGTCACAAAGAACTTCAACTCTACAGTAACAGTCGGCCCGCAAGGACAGATTCTGGCTAACTACCGAAAATCTTTCCTCTACTACACCGACGAACTCTGGGCAACCGAAGGTTTCCTCTCAACATCCACCGGTCTCCCATTCTTCGCCTCCACTATAGCCGCACCCAACCTCCCCTCAGGACCCATCGGCCACGGCATCTGCATGGACATCAATCCGTATAGATTCCAAGCACCCTGGAACGCCTACGAATTCGCCACACACATGCTCCAACACAAATGCAAACTGGTGATTTTAAGTATGGCGTGGTTGACTCGTCTGACGCCGGAGGACTGCGCCCTCAACCCAGAACGACCCGATATGGAAACGGTCGCCTACTGGCTCGAACGCTTCTACCCCTTCGTGGAATCATCCCCTCAAGAGCCCATCATCGTCGTCTTTGCCAATCGATGCGGGAGCGAAGGAAGCAGTAAAGGCGCAGTGAAAATGGATCATGGCGAGACGATCGAGCTAGGAGATCGCGTAGCGTACGCAGGGAGTTCATGTGTAATGAAATTCCAGAACGGGAGTGTCAAGTTATGGGAGCAGGCGCATGGGACATCAAAAGGTGATGTCGGGTTGCTTGGGAAAGGAGCGGAGGGGGTTTTGGTTGTTGATACGGGTGTACCGGCGGGATTCCTGTTGCAGCAGAAACCGGGTTAGGGATCGGTGAGGACGAAGACTTACTTCCCGCCGATTCACACTTCTACACTGCCGATAACCTTTGAGGATCGAGATGCCACCGCGTTTACCCCTGGGGGAACATGTTTGGGGAGATGGTCTTGATTGGAATTATTAGCAAGTTCAATAGTAATGTTGATATTAGTCTCAGCTTCGGCTTGCGTCGTTGCAGGTACGTCAGGCTTCTGATTTTGAAAATAAGATGTCCGTTTTCAGCGTGTATAAGTGGAAATCCCAGTCGCTGGCATGGAGTGTCACTAGCAGAAGAGAGCCGCGGAGGTGGTGAAAGCATGGTTCAAACGAGGACGGAGGCAAGTCGGTGGTTGCTGGGGAGAGCCTGCTGACAATCAATGGTCCGGCTGGAGTCGCGGTCCTGTTCATCCTCCAAATTCTCTCGAGAAATCGGGTGCTGACCTGGAGGCGTGTGATCTCTCGGAGGACTGCTTACCAAGGCCTGTCGACCAGCTCGAAACACATTCAAAAGCTAGAGGTGCTGAGCCTAGACTGAGTGGGCGACATCACCGCCTTTGCTTCACGGCAGAAGGCAGAACCGCCACGTCCCCCATGCACGATCCAACAGAACCACAGAGATGTGAGCACATGAGACTTGGAACAAATATTTGGCTTTCTTCACTTTCATTGCATGTCCGCTATCTCCTAAGCAAGACAGTCGGGTGTCATAGCAAGTACCCTAGCAGTAGCATTCCATCTCATCAACGCCTGAAGTGTGTAGTCCGTAATGCAATGCTCCTTCCTCGCTCAAAGTCCGTTCACCGGTACCATCACCAACCCGCCATCTCCTCCATCCTGTGTGAAAGAGTCGCCGTGGTCTCGTGTCTCGCTGATGAAAGTCGCTGGGTTCTTGTCGTGTGCGAGTCGTTTAGATGCCGATGCGGGTCTTGCGCCAGTGTCTCCTCTTGGCATTGTAGCTGTATGAAGTGTTAGCCTCTTCTCTTCTATGAACCCAAGCGCCCGCCACTCTTCGCCTCGCTGAATTTTGTCGATGATATGGGATATTCGTACCGGATAGTGTTACCAGTTCGCAGGCGGATCCACTGAGGAATTGGGCGGTTCTGCTTCTGCGCCTTTGCGAGCTTTTGCTTCGTGCGGAAAGACTTGTGGGACTGTCACGACGTCAGCATCGTGTGCATTCCATCACTTGAGTATACCAGATATACGCACAGGCATCTTGACGGTTGTCGTTGCCTTTCTGTCGCTGGGTGTCGCTGTCTTCAGTCGCTGGCGTCGGTCGGAGTCTTCTCAAATTCGAGTGTGGAGGTGGAAAGCGATCGGCTTTTCCCGAACGCTTGGCACCGACGCTTATGCCTCAGGTGTCAACACGTTGCTCCTCCAACGCAGACTGCCGGCTCGGTATTTACTATGACGGCAACTGGAGCGCAGGCTCTGAGCAGAAGAGCAAAGACCACCAGACACTACCAACTTACACATAAGAACCAGACCAGACCGCAGACTCAACTCGATCGCTGTTTACGACACAGATACAATCCAACATATACCAAAGCAACCCACAACATCACAGCAGAAGATCTTCAGCAAAGATGTCTCAACAATCCATCGCCTCGGCCCTCCAAGACCGCGACGCCAATGCCCAGTTCACCTCGAACGCCCAGCAAGTCGTCACCGCTGCGGGAGAGGAGAACAAGATGCAGGGAGAGCAACACAAGGCTGTTAATGCCTTGAACGGGTAAGAAGAAACTCAAGTCCCAAAAGCCGTACACCTGAAACAGGATACTGACTTTGTGTAACAGCAAGGGAAATGGAACCTACGTCTCACCCTCCGACGCCATTCTCTCCCCCGCCAGCCAGAAGCTCGCCGGCTTCAAGCAGAGACAGATCAACAAGCAGACCAGCAAAGGCCCGACCTCCCGCTCCATCTTCTCTCGAACCGCAAGCACTATCAGCGCTGCTTCACTGGAAGATTCTGAGGACGTCAAGCAGTAGATCGCTCCTACCTTGAAGAGACGATGAGGAGGAGGTTGCGACCACAACAGCAATGCCTCACGCCGCGCGACACTGGATTGGATTGGACGGGAGACTGGCTTGGAATTCTGATACCCATAATGACTTTTCGACACTTTTTGCTTTGGACATGGCGTTGACTTGGAAGGGACACGATTGATTGATTCACAGCAGAGCAACACCGCCTGCATTTTCTGGTTTACGACTACCGAGACTGGACACTCCTTCTTTTTCCGTTTTTCATAGATTCACATCAGAGACTGGGGTTGGGAATTCCTTTGGATCATGCTGCGATAGATAGCAGAGATGGAATAGAATGCAACGCAATGCAATGAGTTTTGCTGGGCTTCGAGCCTAATCACGAAACCAAGCATCAGCTCCGTTCCTTTTGGTCCGTCAGTACTTGCCACTTTTCCTGCAAAGAATGTGGTATGATCGAATGAGCATATCTAGGTCAATCCAGCTTTACGAAAGGGGAAGAAGAAACTCGAAGTCGAATAAGTATCCATCTTCAATTTGTAGTTCCGCCAGCCCATCGCGGCAGGCAAGACTATCAAACGTTCGCGGCTGTTCAATGCCACTCCTCTCGTACATCAGCGCGATGACAACGCTTTCTCGCATCGCTATCCTTCTCACAGCGCAGGTCTCAAAGCTCTTATCGCCAATTGCTGGCTCAAGCTGCATCCCACCATGTCGTATCATTCCTGCAGATCAATCTATTACAATATCAAAACATCCGGTAGCCCCCCTTGCACTACTGTGAGAGCACTTCCTGTCCATTGTTCACCACAGGAGCAACCCCATTCTGTGTGGCCGTGGATGCCGCGAATTGCGCCTTCTGCTCCGGCTGGACAGCCGGGATTAGCACCTTTGGTGAAGAAGTCGACGCAGCGGTTGGAATGGTGTGGCCAGCGGTGGAAGGCAAGATGCCGTTAGTTGCGATGGTAGTATGATCGGCTCCGTTGGTCTTCGGTGCCTCCTTTGCTTCGACCTGCGGAGCTGGCTGCTCCTGGAATGAGTCGACAGTCTGCGTCTTGGACTCTGTCTTGACCACAGTCGCTGGGTCGCACTTGGGCTCGGATACTGGTTCTCCAGGACTCGGTGGGCTCGTTGGTGGTGTGTAGTTACCGGAGGATAGCACATGCTTAGGCACTTTCAGCTTCACAATCAGGCTTCTCGCTGAGTCGTACGCATCAGAATCATCATCCTCGCTGTCTTCAGAATCGGCATCGTCAGCAGCATCAGGCATATCCTCATCGTCGTCGCCATTCTTGTCTGAGTCCCAGTCGTCGCCGGCGTCGTCCTCATCACTCATCTCATCGATGTCGTTGTATCCATCAATGTGCTTTCGCTTCCTCGGGTTCTCGTTGTATGCTGGTCGCGCTGCACCGCGTGCAGGTCTGCCACTGGAACGCACAGGATCCGAGTCATCGGTACCAGCACGCGTGGATCGAGCGCCGTCTTCGTAGTCCGGTCCTAGCTCGTCCGTATTCATCACATTGTTGCTGAGCAGGCTCTCGCCGTATTCGCCACGACGGGGCTGATTGATCTGGCGACCTGAAGCTGTGAAGGTTGGACCGGTCTCGAAAGGTGTGCTGCGATTTGACCCATTTCGCGTGGAGCGACGTGTAGATAGCGCATCAGAGTCGTTGCCACCATCAACATCCTCGTCATCATCGTAGGTATAACGCATGCGCTTGCCACGAGTGCGACCTTCGTAGATGCCAAAGCCAGGCTCCGGGCGAGTGAATGCCGCGCGACGTTGTTGGCGATATTCCCGACGTCGGCGCTTCTCCTCTGTTGCTTCAAATGTAGGGACGGCATTGTTGATTCGGATAGCCAGCTTTCGTGCGCGCTGCGAGCCATCCACTTTCTCGAGCTTCTCGGAAAGCGCCTTCGCCTCGTCGATGGTGCCAGCTTGGTTGTACCAGTGCGCGTTCTTAGTGTGCCGACTGCCTTCTCTGTAAACCCGGAAGCTGGTGTCGTCCAATCCCTGGATGAGAAAATAACGTCTCTGGTCTCCATCTGTGCCCCACGGCTGGACTGAAAGTGGCTGGTTCTCGTCGTCGGTGTGTCGTTGCTGCTTGTACTTGTCTTTGATGATGCCTGAGACGATTTCTGAGGAGGACAGCGACCATATGATCAGTGTGCGGAGGAGGTTGAGCTGTTCATCCAATTCAGCTCAAGGGTTACTATGCCTCTGACTTGTTTAAAGCTTACCCTTTCTTGAGGCGTCATGTTGTTGAAGTCCTTTCCACCATGCAATGGGTTGTGGCCAGCCCACTTGTAGGGCCATTGCGCCTTGTTTGAAAGCACCGCTTCCTCGAGCGCGCGTCCGTATGATGTGCGCCTGCAGAGTTGTCCTCGTCAGCCACTGTACCAAAAGAATGCTCCGACTGTCTCCAGTTCTTGTTGCCCCTTCCTTCTCCTCACGCTGCAGGTATACGTACTCGACCGGCTTCTTTCTGTTCAATACCAGACCCAGCAGTGCACACAACAGGTGCTGCACTTCAGGACTCGGTACACTGTCCACAACTCCTCGCTCGATGTCTTGCGGTCCGAAGTGAGGGCATTTGCCGGGAAAGGCCTCGGTGAAGCGTGATCGGAACATGACAATGAACTACAGCCAAAAAGTTAGCAGGCGTTCCATCACGCATCTACACGCGTCTAAAGCGCGCCATTTCGTGTTTCTGGTACATGCGACTCACGGCAATGTCGGGGTTATCTGCTAGGACCTCTTCGTGAGGTGGTGAAGGTGCTCTCTTGGGCCGAGGGGGAGATGCGGCCGGTGGAGGTGCGGCTGCTTTGGTTGCTTTCTTGGCCTTCAAAAAGATAGGCGCGAGCTTCTTGACCTCCTCTTCAGGCGCCGAGGACAGCGAGCTGTCCGAGTCGGAGTCCATGTTGGGTGGTTGTGTGGTGTGGTGATGTTCGGTGGGAAGTGGAAGCTGTGAAGTCGCGAAGCCAAGGGTGGAAGTTAGGTCCAGACGGATGAAGTCACAATTTCAAGCGAAGGGGTGAGAACTGGCCAATGACTAAGCGGCAACAGCAGTAACGGCGGGAGGCAGTGATGGGGGCATGTTTGCTATTCACTATCTATGTTGCTATTGTACAAAGGCGTCCTAAAGGTTGGGTATGTCTTTCGACGCGTTCCTCATGATTTCGTCGTCCTGATTGGATTGGTCGGACGCATGCCGGTCGCAAGATTGCTTGAGGATCGTGAGCAGGCCACGTTCCAGTGATCTAGAGACTCGCAAGACTTCCGCAGCGACGCAAGTGTCCATCGTGATCATCCGAGAGACCGTGAGGCTCCATATGCCCGCAGGGTGCAAATATGAGAATCGCATGGCGAACACACGCAGATGTAGAGCGCGTGGTTCTGCATCAAGGGCCCAGTGTTTCGCGATCGCCGTGGCCGCAGAGAATGGGGGCTCGCAGCCTCTCGAGCATCTGCCATTGTCACCGCAAGAGCTCTGGACTTTTGTTTTGAGCTTGCCCCCAGCTTGTCGCGCGAAATGAGGCGCACATTTCGAGGATCGGCGTCATGGAGCTTTCATCAATTCCAATCCAGAAATTGTTTCGCGCGCATTGATTTGGATCCCTGGCAAGTAGTGATCGTTTCCGCGCGTAAAGACATACGCATGGCTCATCCGAGCGGCGGCAACGGTCTGTTCTTTTCGCGTTGCAAAGGTGCAATTTTAACGTGACCAGCAGTTCTTCTGACTTGTGGCAACTGTCAAGAGGCTATGGTAGCAGTCGCGGAGCGCGTCTTGATGGATTGTCGCGTCTTGAGATGGATGTTCCTCGGGAAGCCGATCCTGAACTCTCCTGCCCAGCGATCTCAAGCCAGAAATTTGGATGCATTGTTATCGTGACATCTCGTGAAGATTATCGCACCAAAACATGGAAACAGCCCAGAAATCAAAACCAAGATAAGACACGCGTGCCATGAGGTCTTTCTGAAGGAAACACGAAATTTGCACTTACCTTTGCGATACTGAGCGCAGGCGGATGTAATCGCACGTAAACCGGGTGCCAAAATTTTCGCGACGAGCTGGAGAGAACGAAATCTCGGTTTCAAGCAGTTTCGGGCGTAGTTATGATGGATTGTAGGGTGTTGAAGACGCGAAGGCTGGCTTTGCTGAAGGTGTTGGAAGAGACTTGAAGTCTCCGCTTCCCGCTTGTTGGCTGTGCCAAGCCCGGCGGGAAGTGCCGCCACCGCACCTGCCATTTCTCGTTCTCCAACATCAGTCGAAGTTTTGGAAGCACGCCGCAACACCTCAACACCCAGCGACGACAACACCGACAAAATGGGTCGGGTCATTCGTAAGACTCCCCAATCACTGCAACGACCACGATGAATGGCCACGGCGCTTGAAGGAATTGGTTGCGAGGGAGGGACAACAGCGATGCGACAACACCAATCCTAATGCACCGTGGCCACCATCTTCTGCAGCTGCTTTGAGGATTGAGGATATTGGAGGCTAACAGTTTGCAAAGGCAACCAGAGGAAGGGTCGTGGATCCATCTTCACGGCGAACACCCGCCTGAACAAGGCCGCAGCGAAATTCCGAACCTACGATTACGCAGAGCGACATGGCTACGTCCGCGGTGTCGTGAAGGAGATCGTCCACGATGCCGGCCGTGGTGCTCCTCTCGCCAAGGTCGTTTTCCGCGACCCATACCGATACAAGCTCCACACCGAGACCTTCATCGCCAACGAGGGCATGTACACCGGCCAGTTCATCTACGCTGGAAAGAACGCTTCCCTCACCATCGGCAACGTCCTCCCACTCGGCTCCGTCCCAGAAGGTACCGTTGTCAGCAACGTCGAGGAGAAGATTGGCGACAGAGGTGCGCTGGGCAGAACCTCCGGCAACTACGTCACTGTCATCGGCCACAACCCAGACGAGGGCAAGACCCGTGTCAAGCTCCCATCTGGCGCCAAGAAGGTCGTTAAGAGCTCTGTCCGTGGCATGATTGGTATCGTCGCTGGTGGTGGACGCACGGACAAGCCTCTCCTCAAGGCCTCGCGTGCCAAGCACAAGTTCGCCGTCAAGCGCAACTCATGGCCAAAGACTCGTGGTGTTGCCATGAACCCAGTCGACCACGTAAGAGATGCACAAGTCCTGTTATTCGATTGGCATGCTAACACAATTTGTAGCCTCACGGTGGTGGTAACCACCAGCATATTGGTAAGGCGTCTACCATCTCCCGATACGCCGCACAGGGTCAAAAGGCTGGTCTCATTGCTGCCCGGAGAACTGGTCTGCTCCGTGGTACCCAGAAGACCAAGGACTAGATGCATCACTGAGGTTGGCGGTGTTCGTGGGGTTTCAATGGATTTGCACTGCAGCAAGGTCAGCTGCTTTATGGGTCGTAGCGTAGCTGTAAACGGTACACGGCTACATTTGAGGATTCCAGTGCAGGCCAATGAATTTACGTTCGAAAAGTTCAGCATCGACCTCAAGCCGTGCCAGATGATCGTATCAACGCAATGATGAGGGCGCATATCTTCCAGTGGTTGCAAGGGCACTTCCTATACGGATGTCTTGCGCCGCGAATTGGAGCGTAGGAAGCATAGATGCTGAGAAGTACATACCCGTCAATGATACCACGCCACAAGAAGCCAGATCCAAAGCTCTCAGCACCCAGAACTGTGTTCGCGTAACATGTCCTCTTACCTAAAATGCAATATGGCACCATTTTGACGCCTCCTTCAATTGCCTAGCTTAAACAGGGGTGAAAGCCGCGGCGGACCTGCAGCCGCCGCCAGTAGCGGCTCGAGCAAAGGTGTGGGAGCGGCAGCAGTCGAGTCCCTTCTTCTTGCTCGTGTGTGGAGTGCCACCACGTTGAACCCCACCAAAAATATACCTTTTGAAACTCATCGTCTACATGTACCTTTGTGCCGACCCGTACACACTCGTTTCACCAAGAACCTACCCGTTCGTGTACATTCGCTGGAACTCCTCCTATTCACCGAAAAGTGAAAATACAAAGACAGGTCCGCGCTGACGCGTCCGACACCCATTCCAGGAGACGAACCAGAGTAACGTCACGGCTTTGCTGGCATTTAAGTCTAATGATCACTCTGACTACGTACCTCACCTAATTACCTACTACTCGAAGAAATTTGCCGATCAGCACACTTCCTCATCCTGAGAAGGAGGCGCGCAAGAGCAGAGACCCTTCCGGCGATTCCGAGCTTACCCAACGACGACTTCCCTGACCTCTCCTTGTATGAGGTTGGCTGGGTTGAGGGCGAAACAGGATTTTTGGGTTCTTCTGCCGGGCGTGCTTGGCTCTGCGTTCTGCGACGTCAACAACATACGATCTACTCCCTACTCTGAAGCTCCGAAGAAGCTAAGCTCTAAGGAAAGCCATTGAGACTCCACCAAGATATCATTACGATTGAGGAGAGAAAGCCGGCAAGATGAACGTAGGCAAGAAGTTCGATCGCATGAAGCAATGGGGCAAGGAGCGCATGGGTAGCGAGCGGCAGACCGACACGAATGAGGAGTTCAAGGCACTGGAGATGGAGATGCAGCTACGGCATGATGGTATACGGCTCCAAGCACGGAGCTTAGAATGCGAATACTGACATCATTCTCAGGCATGGAGAAATTGAAGCGATCCGCCGACGTCTATGTCCAACATACATCCAAGCGAGACAAGTACCAAGACAAGGACCAACAACTACCGGTCGGCTACTTTGGAGCCACGATGGTTGCCCACGGCGACGATTTCGAACCGGACTCTGAATTTGGACAGTGCCTGTCGATGCTTGGGAGAGCGAATGAGCGGATTGCGCGCATGCAAGAGACCTACTGTGCCAATGCCACAAGCAGCTGGCTTGAGTCCCTAGAAAGAAGCTTGGTACAAATGAAGGAATACCAGAGGGCGAGGAGGACTTTGGAGAGCAGGAGATTGGCGTATGATACTGCTCAACAGAAGATGCAGAAGAGCAAGAAGGAGGACTTCAGAATGGAGGAGGAGTTGAGGAACCAGAAGATGAAGTACGAGGAGAGCAGTGAGGATGTCTACAGGAGGATGTTGGACATTAAGGAGGCGGAAGTAGACTCCGTGCAGGATCTCACGAGCTTCCTGGAGGCAGAGTTGACCTACTACGATCGATGTCGGGAGGTCTTGGTGCAGTTGAAGAGGGACTGGCCAGCGTATGTCTTCTATTCTCTAACTCACAGCTCGTCCTACCCACTGACACGTTTTCCAGATCCACAACCGCCATGTCGCGATCCAACACCGCCTCTCCAGTAAACGGCCGCAACCCCCTAACACGTACCAACACCAACACCCGGTCCCGCGCCTCCTCAATCAACGACAGCCGCTTTGGTAGCATCCGCGAAGACGAACCTCTCGAGCCACCCGTCCGCCCAACAATCTCCTCCCGCGTCCCCTCCGGTGCCAACTCACCTCGAAAGGAACTCCCAGGTTTCGATCTCCCATCTCGTCCTAGCATAAGAAGCACCTCTACCCCCGGATTCGAAGGCCCAATGTCTCTAGGTAGTCGAGCGGAATCTCCACACGCAGCAGGAGGCATGCCGCGACTCGCGCGCGTACCCACAGAACCTTCATCCATCCTCGGCGCACGCTCAAACCTTCGAATCACAAAAAGTAGAGAATCAAGCCAACCGCCTCCTGATTCCGTATTCGGAGACGACCAAAGCGAATTTTCTGCTGCTACTTCACCAAGCGGGTATGGAGATGAACATCATAGGGCTCCGAGCTGGAGCACCGCGGGACAGTTGGACGCCGCGCAAGGGGGAGGAAAGAAAGCACCTCCGCCACCTCCACCTTCAAGGGCGAAGAAACCGCCGCCTCCGCCGCCGATGAAGAGGAGCGCTCTTAGTACGAGCGAGGTGCCGAGGTATTGAGCAGGGCGTGAGAGGATGTCGGGGGTCGCTCGTGGATTGACAGAGAGCATTGGAAGGAGAAGAATGTGAGGAGGCAAGCGGTGGCGGAGAAGCTGCAGAGCAGCCTTGAGCATTGGGCAAAGGAGTGTGGTGTTATGGGAGGGTGGCTATACCCATTTCTGTGTCCTTTTTTTCTTCAAAAAGCCATGCGATGCGATGCTTGAATTGATAGATCTCGGATTTGCGTGCCAGCAAGCGAGCGAGCGTACGGAATTGAAGCCAAAGCAACTCTTTCAAAGATTTCTTTCAGAAGTTGCCCTCTTCTCAAGCGCCATCCGCACCAGTCACCTTATATCTAATGCATGGACGGCGCTCGGTCTGCATGGCTGTGCTGTCAAGGATTGGGTAAGAAGCTTTCGGAGCTGGCAGGAAGCTGTATGTGTATTCCATGGAGCCCTGGTCATGGACGTGGCCGGCGCAGTAGAGGAGCAGATGTAGCAAGGCTATTCTGCTGATGGGCTTTTCGCAGGTCGCCAGTAGGTACAGATGGTGAAGGCAAAGTCAGTGCCGGGAGTGATCGGAAGCCGAGGTCGGCGGCAGGAAGCTTGCTTGTCAGCAGTCAGTTTAGCAGAAGGTAAGCACGCACACGATATTATGGAGAGGCACAAGTATCTTTTTGAATCGTTTTTTCTCGTATTGGCCAGCTATCTAGAGCCAGCCGCGCTTTCAAGCGCTTGCCTTTCCTCGCCAGCCTGCCAGCATCGTAGACCGTGTCGTGAAGACCAGTCGCTGGCTAGCCGGCTCCAGGCCAATCAATGTCGTGAACCATGTCGTAAAAGCAAGCCAAGACCCATCAGCGCCCGACGCCGCGCAGCAATATCCATCGCCGTAGAAGTTGCCGCCGTAAATGCGAATGGTGGAGATAGGGTCAAGTGATCAATCGTAAGTCGCGCAAGGTGAGGTATCGTGGGTACGATATGCCGGTAGAGGACGTAAAGGTGTGGGGGGTGTCATGTAGGAGAGACACCGCTTAGCGGTCCTCAGCCCACTCGTTCTCGCGGCGGATCTGATCCTCCTCCTCTGGGGTGAAGTCGTTCTGGATGTTGAAGGTCTTGCGGATCTCCTCTGGCGACTTGCCCTTGATCATGTTGGCGACCGTCTTGCAGCCGACGTCGAGGAGGGCCTTGATGTCCATGTAGTTGGCCGCGAGAATGATCTCGAAGAGCATCTCTTGATCGACCTGCATGAACTTCTGGTCCCAGTCCTCGATGTCGGTGGTCTTCTTGCGCGAGTCGGCGTCGTCGTCTTGGGTCGGGGCGGGGTCGTTCTTGTGGTGGTCGCACCACTCGAGGACCTTGCGGAGAACGGCCTCAGAGACCTGAGATGGTAGTTAGCAAGTGCATGTGTGGGTGATGGTGGGGTGGAGGGGTGATGTGACTTACGTTCATGATGGGGATTGGCTCCTCGCCGGGGGCGCCGAGGTCCTCGATCATGTTCTTGATGAGCATGCTGCGCTCAGCGACCTTGCGCTCTGTCGGAGAGTCAGTAGGCGGCGCGCGCGGTCAGTGGGTATGGATGTGGTGGTACTCACGAGTGACGATCTCGACGTTGTCGCTGGAGACCAGCTTGACGTTCTGCTCACCCTCAGACATGATGACGGTTGATGTGGTTGGAAGTGTGTGTGGTAGTTGGTGTTGGTATGGTGGATGTGGATTGAGATTGAGGGTGGTTGCGGTGGTGGTTGTCGGTGGTGAGTTGGTGGTTGTTGGTGAGCTGGTTTGAAGTGGAAAGCGGAAGCTCTTGTACCAGCGGCGCGGCTTTCGTCAAGGGTCCAGCGGCTGCCTTGCGCTAGTGTCCTCGGGCCTTTCTTCACCTGCGATCCGCAGCAAACATGCACTTGACAGTGATTGCTGCCTTATTGAACGGATTCTGATTCTGATTGTGCGCGCGTGTGCCTGTGCAGCTATTATCGTTATTGAGCGGAGGACAATTGGTACAGATGGCGGAAGGTGAATGCGGACAATGAATGCGGTGACGTCTGATTCGTTCAACCGCACGACTTCACCGGTACCTCAGAAAGACTATCTGGTAGGAAGGTGGTGTATAGCATGTGCGGACTCGAAATTGATGCTGCTGCTGATTCACCAGCTCCTCATCATGTGCTTGACTCACTTGCCCTTCAGTCGCAGCCAGGTGAGGCTCAGAACCACCGCTCGCCGGAAGCGGCATGTCTGAGAGGCGCACGGGCCAACATCTCAAGACAACGTCGCGTGAGGCGTGCAAGACGCGTGCCTGGGGGCAGCTGGTTTGCTTGTTCACTCGTTCATCATCATCAAAGCGGCAACAAGAATGCAATACTTTCATCTCTTTGTCGCTCCCTGCACACATTCATGCACGTTCACTACTAATTCGGAACCGCAAACAGCAAGTCCATGAGCCTCGCAGGATGTGGCGCAGGCTGTATTTGCTCCTGGTGCTGGTGAGGCTGTACTTCGCGCTATCGCCGAGCTACATCCATCCCGATGAGCACTTCCAAGGCCCCGAGATCATCGCTGGTGAGTGGCATGTTTGATGATCGTTTGATGAGCTTGTGTTGATGCCATCTGTCTAGGCGAGATCTTCGGCTACCCCATCTACAAAACCTGGGAGTTCACTTCTTCCCACCCAATACGAAGCATATTCCCGTTCTGGCTCGTATATGGCTGGCCTTTAACTGTGTTGAAATGGATTTGGGAGGGACTTGGCTATGGACCTGTCCCACCTGCCGCCGCATTCTACTGTCTACGCTCTTTAATGTTTCTTATGAGCTTCGTTCTGGGCGACTGGGCGATTCATGAACTGGTACCCGCACACAATGACAGGCGCAAAGCCATCATGCTCGTTGCGTCCTCGTATGTGACTTGGGCTCTGCAGACGCATACCTTCTCCAACAGTATTGAGACGCTCGTTGTCCTCTGGTCACTGGTCCTGATCCGACGATTGTCGAACGATACCGAACGCACTCTGCTTCAACCGTCCTGTGGATTGGCCTTCCTTGGAGTCCTCGGTGTCTTCAACCGAATCACTTTCCCCGCGTACGTGGTGATACCACTTATTCAGATCCTCCCGGGACTCTACCACCGTCCGCTTCGAATCCCAGCAATGCTTTTCGCTGGCCTGGCGACAATCGCAGTAGCCATCACCATGGACACCGAATTCTACAGTGGCTATCGACCGCAGATCCGAGAGCTTCACAAGACCGCTGTCATCACACCATGGAACAACTTAGCCTACAATGCGGATATCTCAAATCTTGCTCAACACGGCCTGCATCCGTTTTGGCAACATCTCGTGGCCAATTTGCCTCAGCTCATCGGCCCAGCCTTCCCTCTGATACTGGCCTCAACCCGAAGAGGCACAATGTTCTGGTCGGCAATTGCTGGCACAATTGCGCTCTCCTGCTTCCCTCACCAAGAACCGCGCTTCTTGCTACCAGCTGTACCACTTCTGCTTTCTAGCATCAAGCTACCCAGCGTGGGAGCACGATATTGGGTCGGAACCTGGATAGTGTTCAATGTCCTAGCGGGTACTCTGTTCGGCGTGTACCATCAAGGCGGGGTCGTGCCAGCCCAATCTTGGATCTCGCAGCAGCAAAATATTGGTCAGGCATTCTGGTGGAAGACGTACAGTCCGCCAAGATGGCTACTGGACGGAAAGAATTACGATGTCAACACGACAGACCTCATGGGCATGAAGGGCGAAGCCATGATCGCGAATCTGAAAGACGCGGCGAGATGCGAAAGCACACAGAATCGGACTCTGCTTGTGGCGCCCGACAGCGCCACGTTTCTCGATACATATACCTGGCCATCAGCATCAGAGAGTGAGCTGACGTTTCGGCGACTTTGGCAGCATCGACAGCATGTGGGACTTGACGATCTGGACTTTGGAGACGATGGAGTTCGACCAACGCTGCAACGGGTGATTGGGAGGAGAGGGCTTGTAGTGTGGCAAGTCAGTAAGAAATGCTAATGTATATGCATCGTTTCTAGTATCAGTATGTGCACGTTCGATCACATCCACGGCTGCGGTGGACCGATACACAGCATCACTACGACAGGGATATGGTGGCTCACGCGCGTTCGGCTGTCGCAACACCCAGCAAACAAGATTCTGAGGGATTTGCACCCAGCATCGAGCGTGATGGTACTTCTGCGCACACATCACACATCATCGCAAAACACGACATTCGACCTTCAATCTCGAAACAGATAGCCCATGCAGAGCCATGTCGCAGCAGGTTCAGCTCGAGAACATACCGACACCACCACCTCCAGCCGCAACGGCCTTGGCGGACCCTTATAGCGACTTTGCAGGCAGCAATCCAATGCCGACTATCAATGGCGAGGAAAACGACACTGAAGCCAACGTCGTGAGGAACTCAGGTCCTATAATATCTCCTCGTCTGTCCATTGGAGAAAGGCTCCTGCCTATGGAAGGCTCAGAGGAACATCATTCACGGCGCAAGAAGCACTGCACTGCTTTCCTGCTGCTGACGCTCCCGATCTTGGCGCTGACATGTTATATCATTTTCTTTGCGGGATACTACAGCACTAGGTGAAGATTACCTCGAGGAAAACTGAAGTGGAATTCTGTGTGGTTTGCTGTCCTCACGCTATCTGGACGCGGAACAGCTCACGAGACTCGTCCATTCTCGGTCGCGAGGCATGATGTCCTCACCCAAAATTCATGATGAGGACAATAGCACTTCCTCAATCCCAAACCGCGGAATTCCGTACAATCCTTGCACAGGGCAACCTTTCTTCCACGTACCAAGCGCACTCCGGGACTTCCAAGCCACCACCACTCGAGACATGGCGTTCTGGAAGTACAATCCAACGGACACGCACGGCATGCAAGCTGACGAGAGCACCTTCAAAAGAACTGAGACGAACATCTTGCCCGGTCGGTTCCCCTCCCATGCGGTCGAACAGCATCGCCACGAAGATCTTTGCAAGCGCCTGGCAGCTCTGGAAAAGGAATCGGAAGAAGACTGGCACGCATCCGATACTTCGAGTGTTGACGAAGATGGAGACCATAGCAGCACGCGAAATTCTTCTCCTGCTTCGGAGCAAGAGGAGCTTCCACGGAGAAGAAAGGCAGCAATTGTATTTGCGATAGTTGTGAATATGGTAATACTTGCTTGCATTGTCCTCAGCTTGGAACTCGAAGCCGAGGGCAATTGAGGGTGGCGGCCAACGATGCTGCGTAGTATATGGCAATCAACAGGACTATGCACTCTCGAGCAGATCTTCCATGGTCAGCAACACCATCATTGCTGACGCTGCACGCTGAGGACAAGAATTCCGACTGCTGTCCGGACCCAAGCTTTTACTTTGAGGACAACCACTTCGGACAACCTACAAAAGCTATTCCCTCTGCTCAAAATTCGCAATCAAAAGAAGTTCACAAAATCACACGAACTGGCTCAGAATACAATATCAGCCCAAAACCGGACCAAGCTCGACGCCATGTCGCACCAAAATAATCACCAAATGAAATCAGACATCGAACTCCCAGAGTACCCAAAACCAGCCCGTCTCGAAAATAAAGCGAAGTCGCTGCCTTCGGGAACAGCCAACACCTACGAATACAACGGCCAGACATATCTCGGCTGGACAGACATCCCGCTCGTGGAAGCCGGCATGAGGGACACCAGAAACCCCTTCAGCGACTCTTCAAGCACGCTCGTCAACCCCACTCCGAAGAAAAATCGCATCATATCATGTGGCTCCATCGGCGGCTGGATTGTCTTAATCGCACTTGTCACCTTGCTGATGATCTTGGCGCTCATTGCTGGCGGCGTGATCAAGTTTCCTGGTAGTGAGAACTGGTTGGGACGCTCTGGGGTGGCAAGGACGATTCGAGGTTCGAATGTTGGAGATGATGGACGAGAATCGCGTCACATAGGCTGCGACCACACTGCTGAGAAGGATGGTGGGGCGAGACTAGATGGCGTTGGAAGGATACATCGGATTTCCACGAGTGCGAGTATTCTCGCACCAAGATGGTAGACAGCTAGCTACTAATGCTATTTTGAAATCACACATCTTGTGCACATCAATAAGCCTCTACAATTGCGATGGGGAAGAAGGTTCACCACCTGAGGACAAGCAAAAAGCAAAAAGCAAGTAGCTAACTGAGGACAGATGCAGGACTTAGCGGTAGACCTGGGGACAACGAGGACACGTCCCGCCCACGATGAATACAAGAACTTCGCATCTCCTCTCATCGACCCTCCCTCATCTCACATTCACAAAAACTCCTTTAGCGGCCCAAAATACCAGTCAAACTACATCAACACGACAATCCAAAAACAGACATACAATACCTACCCTCCTGCCTCTCTCAAAGATGCACGCGCCAGCTCCACCACCTCCCTCCTATTCCAGGACTCAACCACCACCACCACCACCACCACCATCCTACGGCGAAATCTCGCCACTCTTACCAGCCTACACCGCCCCCTCGCGCAGCGCTCGAGACCAAATCAGAGATCTGAGCGACCACCTAACAGCCTTGTCCAATGACCTGGCTCGATGCGAACAACTCTCGGCTGCGAAGATAAATGATCGGGATATCGAACGCCAAGCTGCTCCGAGGGCTGTTGTGAGGAAGACGGGCGGTAACCGAAAAGGAGCGTTTTGTTTGATTGCGATGGTGGTGATGATGGTGGGGATTGCGGTTTTGGTGGGAGGGTCGGGGGCTGCTGGGTTGTTGGAGTGGCCGGAGACGACGGGGATGGGGATGAAGGGGCCTTGAATGGAAGATGGATGGCATCTATGGTATGGGTACGATGAAAATGGGGAGGGAGGGGCGATGATGATTTTTGCGTGTCATGAAAAGGGTGTCTCAGCGCTGAGCTTGGATTTAGAATGTGGAATCGGTTGATCAATCGGTGTAAATTTTGTCGCCGGAAATCAATGATCAATGTCAACAATATACCTACCTACCTACCTACTTATCCAAATATCATCTACTACTCCTCCCTATACCATCCATACCCAGCGTCCTTCTTGCATCCCCCCGCCCTCATCGTCTCCTCCATAACCGTCAGGCTCGACTTCTCCTCCTTCAGCTTCCCATCCTCCTCAAGCCTTTCATTCTCCCTCAAATACCACAACCTTTCTTCAGGCCTCGTATATCTCGGAAGTGCCCACGCATCCAAACCTCCATTCTCCATACTACCCCGAAGATCCTCCAACCACAACTTCTTCGCCCAGTCCCTCGCGACCTGTGGAAGCTTCTCAGCAGCCAACAGCCGATCGATCTTCTCCGCAGCTTTAACACGACACGGCATCTCCCTCTCACATTCCGCTTGCCGGGCTTCAGTGAACTGACGTTCCGCTTCAGGATACTCCTTCTTCCCTTCTCTGATCTCTTGATCCAATCGCGTCTTCAATTTCTCCAGCCGCGACACGGCCTTCCTCTCCCGGATATGCAGGTCGACACGCTGGTATTCTTCCTCATCCAGGGAATCGGTAAGCGGATCAATCATTACCTTCCATTTCCCCAAACCGTTTGGGTTGACGCCTTTTCGACGGGGGATGGTTTGGTCTTGGGGGTAGTCTCGGTAGTTCTCCCATGTGCGCGGGAGGGGCTTGTGGTTGGCAGTGGAATGATCAGGTAGGGGAAGGGTGGGAACGTTGTTCCAATCCACGCCTCCTACCACGGGATGGCCGTTGATGGTGATGGGCTCGGGAGGTGTGGAGGCCGTGGAGGTTGGGTCGTTGTGGGAGTCCTCCATCTTGGGATCGTTGCTGGTGTCTGACATGTTGTCCAGCTTGATGTTTGTGGTTTGTGAGGTTGTGTGGAGTGTGGAGTGACGTTGACTTGTCCTTGATGTCCGTGGTCGATTTCGTGGGTCGGTGTTTGCTTAGTTAGTGTGAGAGTGATGCAGGTAGTCGTCGTAGTTTTGTATCTTCTGCGTATAAAGAGTAGCCGCATGGTATGCAGTTGGTGGCTGCTTACCATTGCCACCTGACACGTTAGCAGTTAGTCGTTCACATAGTACGAAGCCTTCGAACAGGTAGTGAAGTCTGCCACTTATGAATGACACATTCGTGATCTCATTGCAAACCTCATCATCATGATCAGATCTCATAGCAAACCGCGGCAACATCAATCTGCAATCTCATGATTTCCCCCTCACAGGACAAACCTCACATCTTACTCCCCCTCCCAGGTTTACTCTGTCCAAAATTCTTCACAGCCGCTTCCTCAGCCCAATCACTCAACATCAACGGCCTCTCCGTCTCAACAAGCATAATACTAACACCATCATTCTGAACCTTCTTAGGCTTCAAATCCCCATTAATCGCATTCTGAAAATCCTGCTCATTCGCCCCATGTGTCGTATTTCCTCCATTGAGTCCAGCACCAAAAGGAGCAAAGCTATTACTCCTCGTAGCATTCAACGGATGCTTCGGATCCTGAGCAGTAACGATGGGCCCATAAAACTCCGACATCGTGTTACGATGGTAGTACGGTAGCCAAAGCGTGTCTTCGGCGACCATGTATCGTGAGGAAATGACCGCAAAATCAACAACCCCTGTACCAGGTTCTTTGCCATATGCCGGTGCGGTCAACACGACAAACATCGACGGGTCATGTTCGTCGAAGAGGATATTGCCCATAACGCAGAACCGAGCGAGATCGTACTTGTAAGGATAGTTCATTCCATGCCAAGCTGCGACGTCGAAGGGGGTGTGGTTTTGCGTGCAAGACCACAATCTACCATTAAGACGCGAGAGGATCGTCCATTCGCCTTCATCGTTGGCATAGGCGACATCTCCGTGGAGTTGACCTTCGAAGCAAGCCTTGGGGATCTGGAAGTCTCGCACGTTTGCGAGACCGGTCGATCCGACGACGCCAAGATCGGGGAGTTTGAAGTGACCTTCGAATAGCTCGACAATGTAGCCGCGAGCAGGCCCATCTGGAAGTGTCACGCGGTATCGGATGCCCCTCGGGATAACGGCGATCTCGTTCTGTCTGACAAGGAGCTTGCCGAGCTCAGTCTGGATATCGAGAGCTCCGGCTTGAGGGATGATCAGCACATCTCCGTCCAGAGAAGAATAAGCTGTCCTCTCTGGCATTGAATTGGCCACAGTGAACAGCCAGATAGCGACACCTTCTTTCTTCGTTGGTTCGCCATTCCTCGCCAGCAACTTCTGCTTCGTCCAATCCGCTTCATCGTCTCCTGTAAAAGTTGGCCACATGTACGAGTTCGGGCTGAAGTTGCTGGGAGCATCCGGGGACTCTCCGATGGGTACGAACTCGCTGTGATCTAGCGAGGAGCTCACACGGTACATCCATGTTTGCAGATTCTGATCTCTCGGCGCCGTGAATGACGTTCCGCTAATCCGTTCTGTGCGCAATCCATACGGAGGTTTCTGGGGAGAGTTGTTGGCTACTGGATTGGCACCGGGGATAGCTTCTGACCTAAACGGAGTATCAGTGTTGGAATACGAATGCTAAGGACCGCGTGCGGCCGCGAGACCTACGAATGGTAGCTACCGAAACCGTAATGATAGGTATATTTCTCCTTGATGTGGAACTCGGTCACTGGCGCCATTTTTGCTGATTTCTAGTTGATGTTGGGCTCATAGAGCAGCTCATGCACCTATGTATGCGGACAACATCGGCGCCGAACGTCTAGCACCGAGCGGAGAAGATGTTGTGTAACCCAAATGACAGCTCGTGATCCGTCTGCTTGGGCGTGTATTCGTATGCTCAAGCCTTGAACAACAGGACGTTGTTCTGCTGTAGGAGCTGTATCAGGTGAGGGGTTTCGGTGATATGCTACTCAATATGACTTAGCATGCAGATGGTGATGAGGTGGACCACACCATGCTCGGTCAATATCTGCAGTCTCGTAGATTCGGCTCTGGTCGTCAAGACCGATTGGAACCAAGTACAGGATATATCGGTCAGCATCGAGTCGGATTCGGTTGTTGCTTCGGTCCTTGCCCTGACCCCTCCAGCCAGCTGATCCCGAGGCCAACGTCAGACACGACCAGGGGTATCGAAGTCAATTGCGATGTTGGCAAGGCCACCACGAGACACAACCAAAGCGTCTCCGATAGCTCCGTTGTCTGCATTGGAGGTATAGAAGAATCCTTCACGTCCCAGTTTGAGTAAATTCAGACCGAGCAAATCATTCCAGAACTCCACCATGTTCCCCAAGACCTTCTTAGGTGCCCTGATTACACAAATCATCCATCTGCGACTGGAGAAGCCGAGCGAGATCAAGCTCTCCACCGACAACCGATGGCAGAGAGCTCTTGACCTGTGTGAGAAAGCAGCGGGCTTCCAGCGACTCTACTGGGGACAGTCTCTCGAGCGTCCTGAGCACGTTGAGCTACACATCGGTAAGTTGTCCAAGGCTGTTTCGTGCGACTGAGCCTGCGACTCTGCAAGCGAAGGAGATACAGAGCATCAGAGACCGCTCGTCTGATTCCGCTCTGAGAGATGCGCAGTTCGTGAGACGCTTGGCCAGCACCAGGACTTCCTCAAGTCGCATGACTACGAGGACTTTGTCGCCTCCGTCGAAGCCATATCCGGAGCCAAGCAAGAGCCAGTAATCCGACATGTCGCCATGATGGACTGGACTCCAAGATCCCAAGCCTTGGCCCGAGGATCTCCATACACCGGCACAGCCATCTATCTCAACACCACAGATGCTTGGAGCGAAGGAGCCTGGCCTCTTTGGACGCACATCGTCCGTTTCATCGACGGTTGTATGGGATGCAGCGGCGGCCCGATCTTGGACACAGTAAAGACCACCCAAGGGCCATTCGGTACAGATGGAGAGGCTGTAACTTCTTACAGCGCGTACGTTGTCTATGTGGGTTGGGAATCGACTGAAAAGCATCATGCGTATCATCACACAAAACACTTTGCTGAGCATGCCGTGATTTTGCAATGCGGGAATGAAGGCTTTGCTGAGGTACGTCGCACAAGACGGTTCGGCGGCACTAAGACATTAACAATCAGCAGTATCATCATATCGTGTTTGCCGGGCCTAGAGAGAAAGATGGGCCGCGGCTTTGATAGCCTTTCTATTTCTAGGGCTGTAATTCAGCTCAGTTGATCGTGACGATAGGCTTCCAATCCTCGTTCTTCAAGGTCGCGAAGTCTCTCGCCTTTGCCAGCACGTAGAGCATTTTCAGGTACGGAACTTCTACCTTGAGCTCCTCAGCTTTCCGCACGACGTTACCAAGGATTGCTTCCACCTCGATTTGTCTGCCGTGCCGTATGTCCACCAGCATGCTTGGCTCCTTGCCACCGGTGTCCATGCGGCCTACGTGTCGAGACAGGTGGTGCTCGATATCAGCAGCAACGATATCTGGATAGCCAGCTGCGCTGGCGACCTGGTCAACTTCTTTCATGACATCTCTGGCCATGGGTACCGCAAATGGCGAGGATCGCAGGAAGTTGCCATCATCGCATAGACTTAGGGCTGTCATAGAATTGAATGTCGCATTGACCGAAATCTTGATCCATCGTCGAGCTTGTATGTCATCGTACACGGGTGCCTTGGCTCCAAATGCAGCAAAGATGTCTGAGAAACTCTTGAGCTGTCGTTTCGCTTCGTCAGACGCATTAGCCGGAAAAGTGCCAATTTCAAATTCCTCAAGTAAAGTGCCGTGCTCGACAATCCCAGGCTCGACCTGTGTCGTAGGCAAGTAGACCACTCCAGAAATGATGGCATTCGAAGGAAACTTCTCGGCGTACTCTTCCTCTATGGCAATACCGTTCTGGGCAAGTACAATCGCTGTCTTGCCTGGTGTGACTGCTTCTGCTATCAAGTCTGCAGTTCCGAGGAAGGCCTTGAATGTGCGTGAGATCGCGGTCTTCGTGCGTGCTACCTTCTCACCGTACCTTTGAGCACACCACGATGTAATCATACGGGCCATGAGCTTTCGCTTCTAGGCAGTCGCGTACTACTGTAGGATGTGTGCGGACATGACCCCATTTCGCAGAGCGCATCAGAATGCCATTGCTCTTGACGGCGTTGTAGTTGGTTCGACATACCTGTGAATATGATGAGCATGCTGCCCAGTTATATTGGAGAGAGTGGTAACGGTATACAAACAGTCGTCACCTTGGCGCCCCCTTTCTCTAAGATCGCCGCGTAGACGCAGCCCACGCCGCCAGCGCCGAACAGCAGCACGTTCGAGGTCATCTTGCGAGGGCGATGTAGGTATACGAGGACATTTCGGGCGACATGTCGGTGGATGTTTATCTTTCACACTGATCCTTCCAAGATTGCGTGGACAGGGGTGCTTGCCGATCGGGCCGACTGCGATGCCGCAACCACATCTGCCTTCTGCATCTACCTCCTGCCTTGCCCTCCACATCCTCCACATCCTTCATCCTCCCTTTTCATCTTTCCCGAATACACGACGTCTCACTGTGGATGATTGCAACAGGCGGGCGACCACCGCGCGACAAGAGCAATGGCAAAGTCAGTGCAGCAAATACCGCGTTGTCCCAACTGATGCCGTACATGACAGCAGTCTGGAAAGGCTCTCACGGATCATGCAAATGCCATCGACAACATGAATGATGAACCAGATTCCACAAGACATGTCACGAGACAGTATTTGGGGCCAGACTGCCAGCATGAGCTCGCCGGGCGACTAGATCTGAGAGCAAGAGCTCTGCTCGGTAAATTCTTCAGCTCATTACATAAGTACTCATCCGCTCATTAGACTCGCTCTACTTAACGGCAATAATGTTCCTTCGATTGTTCTGCCATCAGTCGAAGGTCCCGCTATAGCGCAGACGAGACAGCCTCACTATTTCGAGCGCGACACAGCTGGGAACACTCATTTGCAACATGGCCACTCTCTCAGAGGTCCGCAACAGCGGCGACATGGCTCTATATACCAGCCTCGCGCAAATGTTCCGGCAAGGCGCGAGATCAAACCCCAATGCCCTAGCAATAAGCTGCTTTCACCAACCAGCCTCCCATCTCGAGAATTTGCGCCTAGGCCCTAATGCTAACTCCGAACACCTCTCATGGACGTTTCAACAGCTGGAAGCTGCAGCACTAGCGGTTGCCCGTTCATTCGAGGCTCTTGGTGTTCGAAGAGGAAGTGTCTTGTTCAGCTTTCTACCCAATGGAGTGGAGTGCATCATCCTACAACGCGTCGCGGCGGTATTGCAACTTACGTTCGTACCTTTGGATCCTCAAGTTCTGTGCCCAGAGAGGTCAGAGCAGGCTCGTTTCTATTTTGCAAGTCTCCGCGAGGTTGGCAAGACTGGTGTGGTCGTTGTTAAAGACCGAAGGAGCGCCGAGTTCTTCGACAGCTTGGCGGGCATTGGCGTTGAGGATGCTGTCAAAGTGGTCATTGATCATGATCGGCCTGCTTCATGGAAGTCGCTTAGCCAGACCGCATTGGAAAATCACGTCGAAGGCGCCTTGAAGAATGAAGAAGCCCACGAGGATCTCGACCGCGTCGCAGTCGTCCTGTTCACCAGCGGCACCTCCCAGGGCCACCCAAAAGGGTGTCCACTCTCAGTCCGCAACATCATGGCAGCTCGCGCAAACGACTGGGGCAAGGCAGACATGACATCCTCCTGGCTCGTCATCTTCCTTTCATTCCGCATAATCTTCATCGGACTCACCTATCTCTGTGGCGGGACAGGCAGAGAACTCATCATCCCTGGTCCAACCCTTGACGCCGACACAATTCTTTCCGCAATCGAAAAGCTCGCCGATAGGCAACTCACCATGAGCGCCGTGCCGAACCAGCTCCGACTCTTCGCCGCAGACCCAGTTATTAAGACGAGAGATCTGCTCTGTGTGAAAAGATTCTTGGTCGGTGGCGATATCTCCAATGAAGAAACTTTCGCTATTGCTAAGAGGCTATTTCCTGCTGCGAAGCTCTCTACCGTGGCAGGTATGACAGAAGCGGGAGGTACGATTGGATTCGCTGGGGGTCATGTTTATCAGCCCATTCGGTTCTATCAGGGGATCGCCTCAGTAGGAAAAGTAGGAAGAGGCGCCAGCGCTCGAATCGTCGACTCAGACGACTGTGTGGTACAAAGGGGTCAAGCCGGAAGGCTGCTCATTTCTGGCCCGGCTGTCATGCAGCGGTATCTGGGTGACGTGCATCCTGAGCTCTTCTCGATAACGGATGATGGGATTAGGTGGCTTGATACAGGCGATGTGGCTGTCATGGATGAGGGTGACGGAGAGATTTTTATCGTCGGACGGACGAAGGATATCATCAAAAAAAGAGGACTGTCATTGTCTCCTGCTGTGATTGAGAATGTGCTACAGACATACTGCGGTGTTGATGTGGCAGTGGTGGGCGTGCCTAATGAGTTCCAAGGCGAGATTCTGGTCGCGATTGTAAGAGATGGTGAGAGCTCAGACGTCGAGAAGTTGAAGAAAACAGCAGTCGACTATCTTGGCTCTGAATATGAGCTCGACCGAGTCATTCGGCTCACAGATCTGGGATTGACGGATTGGCCGCTAAATGCTACTGGAAAAATTCAGAAACCCTTGTTGAGAGAGAAAGTCCTTGTGCATGAAAATAGTCATAGGTAGTGATATCTCAAGTCTACCTTTGGTTCTCGCAGTCTAGCATCCACCTCCACCGCCACCACCCCCTCCTCCACAACCAGAAGCTCCTCCTCCTCCTCCACCGCCGCCTCCTCCGCACCCTGCGGCGCCGCCGTGATGACCGCTGTGGAAACCGGCTGGTGCTGCTACACTATAAACAAATCAGTACTCGATTCATGGCAAGGTATTGGTTGTGGATTTCGACATACAAGGCCCCTCCCCCACCATATCCATGCCCGTGACCTCTACGTGGTCGGTAGGCCATTGAGGAGTTGTTGTAGTAGCCACCTAGGAGGGAAGCCTGTTAGTTGGATTGAACGAATGTAGATGCGGGACAGGGACAGGGAGAAGGTGTACCTGAGGGCTTGGAAGGTCCGCAACCCATGATGATGATGAATGTGTGCTCAGTTCGTTCCCTCGATATTATTGATGCAACTGTTGAGACTGAATAGTCGTTGGTTCTATGAGGTTTACATTGAATGAAAGACTTCGATGAACGAGGAAGGAAATCTTCCAGAAGACCTTCCTTCCTTCTATACTTATGTCTTCCTCGCACCTACCTTAAGATTCCTTCAGTGGTCCCCCCTACGTCTGAGCCATGCTCTACCTTCAGCCTTGTGAGGCTAGTCCAGCAACAAAAGCACCATGTGACCGTCCGTGCGTACAAGGTACTTGCTGTCAAGCCAATGACTTAGAACGGGGTCCTGCTTTCAATGCTGTGTAGTTGGTGTATAAATGCCTCAGGTACTGAGCACTGTCGTTCATGACTTCATCGGAGATGATTTGGAGAAGGATGAGTGGTTGCGTATGTTCGGAAGAGGAATGGACAGAGTGGGAGCAGGATGCGCTAAGCTTCGCCCTGTGGTGGTGAAGGTGGTGCACAGCCTCCTCAGCTGGTGTGCCTTAGGCAGGCCACAGACCAGGATGAACAGCAGCCTGCACTCATTGATATTGAGGCGCCGTGCATCACGAAAAGATTGTATTTCCTCAGTTCATTCCCCTTTCTCCAGCCGGAAGAACCCCCAGTTCATGCGCTATTTACATCATAGCATCTCATCTCATGCATGTCGTTCCCCTTTCCCTTAAGCCGCGAACCGTCATCATGCCCACCTGTACCTGTAGAACCAGAAAAACGGAGTCCAGCTCAGTGCGCACTCATCAGCATACAACGTCTCTTGCTCGCTCATATGGCCAAAATGCCACAAGCAAGCGCTGCCGTTCATCCGCCGCATCCTCTGTTCTCGAAGAGCGAATGTGATGCACCAACCCACCCGCTTCGTTCCCGCTTCAAATGCCATGGTCATACGCTCCCGGTCGTTCGTAGTTAAGTATCATGCTTTGTAAAAAGTATTCGCATTTCGTATCTCGGGGTATGCTTGCTTCTCTGCTGCAGAACTTCGCTCGCTAAACGCTCAGAAAACAAGTAAGAGATCCACAAAGGGATCGAAAGAAGTGTTGAAATGCCCAAATTCGGCCGTCGATTTCGAATCGGAAGAAGAAGCCAAAGAAGTGAGCGTGTATGGGCCGAAGCAGGTTATACTGCTCTGTGCCCGCAAGCTAGTGTCAGAGACCTTGCTCGCCAGCTTTGCACAGTTTTATCCCCTTGCCCCACTCAGAGTTGAGAACTTGATGTGCGGAGATTCGGCGAGTCGCGTTAGGGTCGAGGATGCTGTAGATGACGTTGCGGCAGCGAGCCTGGCAAGATTTATGAGTACAACCTTCGTTAGAGGGAGTGACGCCGGCTTTGTTGGACTGCGAGGAACAACTTACTCTGTGGAGCGTCTCAATAGGCGCATACCCCTCTTCACTCTTTCTGCCGCGGATGTAGTTGTCGTAGAACTCATCTTCGTCTTTCTTCGCCACTCGCCAGAGGTGACGGCCAGTGCGCATTGCCATGTAGATGACACCGCAGGCCCAGACGTCCACGGCTCGAGGATCGAACTCCTTTTCTGTGTACTCCTCAGGAGCGATGTAGGGCGCGCTACCGCAAAGTCCAGCAGTCATGTGTGGTTCCGTCTCCCAGGCCATTCGGAAGCATTCGCCGTTTCCAAAGTCTGTGATCTTTAAAGCTCCGTGAGTGGTCAAGAGTAGGTTCTCTGGTTTCAGATCGCGATGCGCAACGCCCATTTCGTGGATGTATTCGACTCCACGCATCAATTGTGCGAAATAGCAGTCGGCTTCGATCACTTCTAGTTTTCCATTGGCGAGAACGAGAGAGTACAAATCGCCACCAGCGCAGAACTCCATAACCTCACAGAAATCTCCTTTTGCGTCTTCTAATAGGTCCAGAGTGTGGATGACATTCGGGTGTCGTAATGAAGATGAGATGCAGAATTCCGAGTTGAGTCGCTTGCTGTACTTCTTCGCATCTTCCTGAGGTCTTCGACGGAACTCCTTCACAGCGTACAGCTGCTCGTGTTTCGAGTCGTTAGGATCCGCTTTGTGTGCTATACGAACGATTCCGAACGCGCCTCGACCGACGATTTCCTGGCACTTTCCGTATTTCTGTACCAGTGATGCAGTTGCTTGTGGGCCGTCCTTCTTCTCTTTCGCCATCTTGTCTTTTTCGTACTTGATCTGATCGACCCAATTCGATACCAACGACAGGGGCTGTTCCTCTTCGTGGCTCTTCTTCTTGCCCAGCATGAAATCTCGCAGCATGTCGGTCAATTTGTCTTGTCGCTTTGCGCCTTTCAGGAAGTGAAAATGCTCGCCATTCTCCTCGACCCAGAAGCGCTTATGCGCGACGGGCTGGCCATCGACGGTCTTTTCCTTCTTAGAGTCAGAGCCGTTCCGCATGGCGCCCATCTTCTCGGTCTTAGACGACTGTCTACTCGGTTTCTCGGGGCGAGGCTTAACAGCCTCGTCGCTGACCTCGACGGCGGACTCGGGAACGGTGGTGCTCGTGAGATCCTTTTTTGGTGCGTCTTCTCTACTTGTTGCGCTTGTGTCGCGTTGAGAGAACATGCGCGAGAGGCGCGACGAGAAAGCAGGCTTCTTCTGCGGGCCAGCCGGGCGTTCCGGTGCAGTACCTTGTGGCCTAGAGTGGTTGTTGCTGTCGCCGTTCGGAAGTGGGGTGTCGTGTGGGACAGATGACGGTGGCAGGATTGCGTCGCCCTGCTTGCTCGAAGTGATGGATGTTGTGCTGGCAGTCGGGGCCGGGGAGGGTCTATCCGTCGTTCGAGCGGCGTCGCTCACGCTCGAAGGCGGCGAAGAGCGTGGAGCAGTGGCCATGTTCGCTCAGTTTATTCAGCAAGATAAGATACCGTCGACGTCAGGATCTTGGCGATTGTGCTGCTGGCCGGGCGCAGACTGCAGAAGCCCTGCTGCTGTGCCTGCGCGCCGATCTCGAGTCGCAGCTGTGCAGCGCGGGTCGGGCAACTTCCAAGCAACAGCCCAAGACGGGGGAGAGTAGCAGTCCGCGGTATTTGGCAGACGTGAGAGGTGGCAGAAGAGCTTTTTGCACGCCACAACCGCTCGCGGCCCTTGGCTCGGCGGTGCGGCGAGGCTCCTGGTCTGCTAGAATAGTAGTGCTGTCTCTCGTATGGACGTCGAAGTAGAAAGCAGCCCGCAGCGCAGGTACGGCTTTGCTGTGCTGACGAATCGCCTTTCTTTGCAACCGGTGCCGGTGCAACAGCTTATGCCGAGCGTAACAGCAGCATGGTGAAGAAGAGGTGCACGAGACGTGAGAGTTGGAGGCTGTGTGCGCCCGAACGAGGCACGGCGATGACGACAAAGCTCAGAGGGTCGTGAGGGTGTTGTCGGGTGTCGACGTGAAGTCAGAGTTGGTCGTGGCAAGCCGGCGAAGGGCTTGGAGGGCTTTGAGGAAAGTCTCGTGTCTCGTGCTGAGGGAATTTCTGCGCGCGTCTGTAGCTAGCCTGGCCAGTGCAGTGCAGCGTTCAGCACCGAGCCAGCCTGCTCCGCTCGGGAGAGAGGAGAGGAGGAGCAGAAGCGTGTGCCGATTGCAGTGGTGGGCGGGTGTGCGCTAGGGGAAATATGGTAGATTTGATACTGTCATCACCGTGTGGAGAGCAGCTGCAACGGTCTTCCGTGAAAGAAGCAAATGAGCACGCCGGATCGCGCCTGCAACGACCTCCTTTGTTGTTGCCTCGCTCACCGCAGACACATGCTGTTACTATAAATGCTGCATTTGCATATGCTCGCGGCACACCGCACGAGCTGGACGATACAAGCACGTGGCCCAGAGGTCGTCACAGCACAGACAGAATCACAAACATGCTTCACCATCGATTCAGGCTGTCAGCGTGCTGCAAGCGACGCATATCCCGGTCCTGGTGAGACGGAGACGGTAGACCAGTCCACAGAGTTGACCACCAGCCTGTCTTCACCGCTCTTGCAACCGAGCGGCCTACCTTAGCACCACCGACGCCTCGGCCGTCAAAGTGGTTGCATAACGACGCGCCGAAGACGCGTAGGAAAGAGGGACTCGTCTGAGCACTCCATGTTATCTTTGGTCATACTTCCACAATCACCTGCTCAATGGACATCCCACGAGACATCGGCCATCGTATCCGCATGCCCTGAAAAGCACTTCCAATCGAGCGAGCTGTGGATATCAGCGTGGGAGAGAGTAGCATCTGCTCCAGCGCACCAGCGTCGTAAAGGAGGGGAAACTTCTACGTAAGCCCCAGGCCAGGTAAGGTCTGCTAACAAAATTTCTGTGTGCGTGGACTGTGTGGTTGTAAAAAGTATGGAAAACCCAGGCGCCGCAACGGAGTAGAAATAAATCCCTCACTCCGAACCGAATTCCTGTGCTGCCAGCTCCGATGCGATTTTGAAGCAACTGGCCGATCTGTGGTGCCAAGCGCCCGCACATCTGTACATCCAATGTGGAATTGCCGAGCTGGTGATTCGTTGCTCTCGACGTCAGTGTACATTCGTTCAGTATGCATGGCGATGGAATGGTGTTGTCTGGTTGTCAAGCCTTTTGTTCCTGTCATCAGCCGAAGTTGGAAGTTCACCTGGTGCTCGGCTTCTTGGTTGATTGATGGCCCGGTTCGGGAGTTGCTGCAGACGCTCTGCCGAATGTTGGTAGTGGTACCGGCGAAGACAACGACATCGAAATTTTGCAAGCGTCCAGACTCGGATCGTCCTCGTCTTCAGCCTGATTTCGCCTGCATGTGGTAGTGCGACATACAGTTCACTGCCTTCGTTGGCGGTTGGCGCTCAGCATCCCCACAATTCGCTAATAAGTGCGAGCAAGTACGAAGGCATCGATCACTATATTGGAAAGCGAAATGATGAATGCTCTACGTGAACCGCCTCCGAGATCCTGAACCATAGCCCATGATATTCGCGCCTCCGTCCAAGTATAAGCATGAATTGTACAATCACTCAAGTACATGTCTGCGGAGCATATCAATCACAGATATGCCAACCGGCTCAAAAACGTCAACTGGCTCTGATCGGCTCCGAAAGCCATAGTTGCATCTACCTCATCACTGATAGCATGTTCAAGCGACGCCATAAGCTCCTCATAGGTCGGCAGATTCCAGAAAGGCATCTCTTCCAGTGAGTTCTGTGGATAGTCTGGGTCCATTATGAATGCAGGTGCATCTGGATGTTCGAGTGAGTCGACGGCTGTCACGTCAGATAGGCGACCCGGTTGATCGATAGTGTCGGAAGGAGTGTAGCCTGGGGCGTCATGAACGAATGGTGGCATCTCGAATTGCGATTCCACACGCTGGGCCGAGGGACGAGGTTCTGAGAGTGCATTTGCTTGCTGTTGATTCAATTGAACACTGGGGCTTGAGAGATCTTCCCACTGCACGCGACTTGGCTGACCGTACGCTGCTGCGCCAGTGAGGCCGAAGCGAGGGCCACTGGTTCCGGATTGTGCGGTCAGCAAGGTAGCGTGACTTTGCGAGCGATGGCATATTGATGGTCGAGAAGCTTGTTGTCCTTCGGGTTTGAACGCTGGCCGTGGTCTCTTGCTCGACTGATTTGGCTCAATGATCAAGTCCGAGTTATACTTCGCCGTACTCCTCGCAAATTCCACACGAGCACGTGTCATAGCTTCCAGGACGGGCTCCAACCCAGCTGTATCGGCATCATGCAAGGTCCTCTTGGCATATGTCCATACCGTCTCTCCTTCTTCTGTAAGCGCGTCGTGGTCTGCTCCATATTTCAGCAGCATGGCTGTGATGGGTATCGATCCGCGTTCCACTGCGAGGTGCAAAGGCGACTCTCCTCGTTCGTTGACTACGTTGACAACTGCTTTCTTGTCTTTGCTGCTGAGAATGATCTCCTCGACGCGTCGAACGGGGATATCGTCCTCTGCTTTGTAGCGACTGAGGTACTTGCAGATCTTGGCGTCTTGTGCTGGATCAGAGGACGAGAGGAAACCAGGCAAGAATCGTGAGATGCGGGTAGATTTTGAGTTGACAGGCCTAAGGGTCGAGGGGCGCCGCAGGCTCATGATGCTACCAGTAGACTGATGCTTCAAGAATCTGATGAGACCTGGTGGATTGTTCATCTTCTCGTCGACGTCCTCAGGGCTGTGTAGCTTCCTTCGAGATACAGATTGTCCAGGTACCTTGATCTTAATCGCAGAGCGCCATCTGCCACCAGAACTCTGTATCGACTGAGACTCTGTTGCGCTGTCGACTGGAGCATGTAGTACCACGTAGCGGCCAGTATCGTGTGCACCGTCGACTGTCTGAGCTGCAGCGATTTTATTGTATTCTTTTCGATTGTCGTTGGGCGATTTGCCCGAAGCATCTGACGCGGACACATCAGAGTTCACGTCATGCTCTGTCTTGACCGATCGCATGTCGTGGAACGTGGCTCGGCGTTCCGCAGCAATCGTGGTGGCCTGCAAATTATGCCTTCTAAATGCTTTGAAGGCATCGAGATGTTCTTGATGACGCTTGTTGCGGCCATCGGGGTTTTTCAAGCGAGCTTCATCAGGTGAATATCCGAAGAGCTCATGCCAACGCTCTCGGCATGTTGATTCGCTATGCTTTAAGTCAGCTCGGCTGATCATCACTCAATGATGGCATTCATCATACCATGGTCCGTCGTTGTCTTCATTGCTCATGGCGGCAGAAATGTCATCAAAGGTGACATCCGTGTGTATGATCAGTCGGATGAGGTCCTTGGTCTTTTGCTTGGTCCAATTGTAGCGCTTTCTTCCCGTCGTGGCAGCATGCTGGGATGGATTCGGCGGGGGAAGCTGTCGATAATCGTCGAGGATATTCTGTCCCTTCTCGAGCGTTTGAGGAGGGTATCTCTTGCGCTTCGACAAGCGGCCAACTGCGTGCAGGGGCTGTCGCTCGCAGGGGACGTTGCTTGTTGAACTCTGACCGGCAGGCTGTACACCTGAATGTAGTCGACGGTGATCATTGTATTGCTCATGGCCGTGGGGATTTGAAGTTGAAGTTCCGACTGGATCGCTAGCGCCGCCCATCCTAGAATTGATCGCCACTGGCCAGGAAAATTCGTGAAGGCCCGTCTTGTCCGAGTGACATGGTAGAATCAAAGAGCCTGTCCTTTGCTTTTCTTGTCTCTTGCTTGCAATCCTCAGTGCGGAGCCCTGGTTTAGAGTAGCATAGAAATGAAAGATAGGCAGAGGTTGGGGGGAGGTCATATAGCTACGGGAGTTCTCGGGCGGCATACGCAGATATTAGGTGTCGGACACAGCCTCACTCTACTCCTACCTTCCGAGTGAGAAGTTGATACATCTGCGGCGAGGCGAAATATTGGTAGCGGATGGCAATGGCAAGATCTGACCGTGGATCCGCTTATACGGAGCGGCCTCCCAAGGCACCTGGTTGCCTTCGAAGGCATCGAATCCACGAGCCATTTGCGAACCATCAGCACGCCGTTGAGACCCCGCTGCTTCGTCTACAGGTAGTCATGACGACCGGAAGAAAGAGCCGTCTCGCTGTGTTTGGGGTGGACGAGGCAAACCGGGCCATGGGGATTCGTATTGCCTTGAGTCGCTCTTCGCACTCTCGACTCCATGAACTCTTCACATTGCCTCTGGACGGGCTGATGAGTACGTTGCATCCAATTGTGCGGCCACTCGTCGAGAGGATGGTAATCAACTTGCAGGCTAGTTTAGACAAAGAGAAGTCCATTATCCTGTGAGCTATTCATCAGGTGATCCGTGCCCCGCGGTGAAGAGTGAACTTCACCTTCCGAGGCGCCCCTGGGCGCAGCCCAGCGAATAACTCAGCCCCAGTTCAGGCCGCGGCGGAGAATGAATCAACGCCAAATTTGCCCAATTCAAACGCCGTTGACGTTTGAAAGTTGCACAATGTTGTGAGTGGGAATCCGGCACAAACAGTCGGCTCAGCAGACGGCGCACTTGCCATGCAGGGGCGCTGCGAAGTGTGCAAAGGTAGGGTGTCTTTGCACGACTTTCAGCAAAAGCCTTGACGGTTGGTCAACATATTCTTGATGTATGCCATGAAGGCAGTTCTAGGGACAGGGGCTTGTTGGCCTGGCGGATCTTGTGTGGATCGTGCTTCCGGCGAAGAAGCAGCGCAGCTAAGGTGTTGCCAGAGGACTCAAAGAGGTGAGAAATAGGATGCGGCTTGAAAGAAAGTGGAAAGGTCTCCAGAAGTCACCACTTCGATGCCATGAAGAGAAGACGTTGGAAGGGACCTTCGTCTTCTAGCAATCCATGTTTTGATTATGTCGGTTCAACGATTTTCCGGCCAGGCTCGCTTGTGATAAGGCAGATAAGGCTTCGGCAAGTTCCGACCAGGCGATCTTCGTTGGCGAGGCATGTGAAGTTCTACCTTCTCTTCACTCACTGATGAACCTCACCTGCTGCCTCAAACCTCACCTGGCTATGTCATACAAAGCGTAACGGACTACAGCTTCGGCTGTATGTCCACATCGTCGTCGCATGAGACGACACTGAGCCAACACCGCCACCACCGCAGTCATGGCCAGCAAATCGCCTTGGAAGACCAGAACTAACGTCAACGGAAATGCGCACAGGCCTACAGCGCCCGCTGCTGAAGCAGCATCACCCGCCATCGACTACGGACAAGTGCAGGCCGAGGAACTTACAGTTTTACGAGCAATATTCATGGATGACTTCCTCGACTTGAAGGAAGAAGGAGGAGCTTGGTCAAAAGCGCCAGCTGGTCGCAGTTTCAAAGTAAAGATCAGGTCTTTTGCAGAGGAAGACGCCTTTGTTGTGCTCTCAGTCAGATTCACAACTACTTACCCCAGGACAGCGCCATCTCTGAACGTGGAGGGACTTGACTCATTCCATGAGCGAACGCAAGCCAAGATCCTCAAAGTGATGGAGCACAGACCCAAGGATCTCGCTGGTGACGCCATGATACATACCATCTCAGAAGAGATTCGAGAAGCAATCGAAGAAGCTGTTATTGCTCGCCAGCAGGGGACCTTGCCAAGCCTGGAGGAGGAACGCACCACTGCAGCAGAAGTGGCCAACAATCTTGCCAAAGAAGCCGAGGAAGCCGAAGCGCGCCGTTTGCAGGAGACTCAGAGGGAGGAACAGGAGGAAGAACAACGTGTGCTAACTGAGATGGTGAACAAGCAGATGAGCCGAAAAGACAAGAGAAAGTCACTCAAGCCTGCCAACGAACTTCCCAAGCACAGCAACACGGATACGACATCAGATATGGTCTCTTTTGGCCAAAGCGCCAAAGTCGAAGTCGGCAATGAGTTGGAGACTTTCACGGAGGTCTCCATCACCGGACTGCTCTCCAGAACGGGTGCAGAGAGCATCTACCTGGGCAGACCTCTTACGACGCAGAAAGATACCGCTCCAGTCGTTGCGGTCAAGCGCCGCCTACTCGAGAAGAAGAAGAAGGCCGAAATCATTGATCTCGAAAAGATCATGTCTGACGTGCAAAAGATGAGACACCCTAGTCTCCTCAACGTCCTCGCATATCGTGTCAACCAGGTCGATGCATCCACATCAGAACTCATCATCTGTCGCGAGTATGCAGACAGAGGGCCATTGTATGACCTATTGACCATGAGCGACCTGCAGCCAAATAAGTGTCGTCAATTTACAACGGATCTGCTGCAGGGCCTTGAATACCTTCACAGCCGTGGAATGATACATGGCTTTGTGAGTGTGCGAACTACCTACCTGACGAGTACACCAAACATTTCTCCGAAGCTCTCTGGTTTCGGGTACGCCAACGTCCTCGGTTTACAGGACAGCAGCATTCCGGTCACATGGCGTTGCCCAGCATCACAAATGATACAGCGAAAGAGCGACGTTTGGTGTCTCGGTATTGTCGTTCTTCAAATGTTCCTTGGGCTTGAGATTCTTCAGGAATACGACTCGCCGACCGAGCTCATTGCGCGGCCTGATTTGAGCGAGGCATTCAGAGACTTCTTGAGGAAGGTCTTTGACTGCAAGAAGCACATCAGCTGCTTCGAGCTGCTTCCTGCTGCGCTTTTGCGACAGGATGAGCCTGTACTGCAGAAACTCTCAAATCACGCATCGCACCGAGACAGGAAGTCGAGTACCGGAATGTCCAGTCCACCTCATCGCAGATCTAGACACAACTCGTCCAGCGTACATGAGCTTTTGTCGGTGTCGAGGTATCTTTCAGACTTTACTGAGCTCGGTCGTCTGGGAAAAGGAGGCTTTGGAGAAGTCATCAAGGCCCGCAACAAGCTCGACCAAGGGGTCTACGCGGTCAAAAAGATTAAACAGTCTTGGAAGCTCCTGGACAAGGTTCTGAGCGAAGTCATGCTCCTGAATCGACTGAACCATCCGTATGTTGTTCGATACTACACTGCCTGGATTGAGACAGATTCCAGCAGCAGAATCGAGGAGGAAGCAGTCTCCACTACCGCTGAGACCACATCCGATTTGGAGCAAATCGAACTTGGCTACCCCAGCATAGGCGAGATGGACTTCGTCAGCGGCAATCAACCAAACATCGAATTCGGCAGCAGCAGCGACGAGGAAGACGAAGAAGACGAAGATCTAGATGAAGAGGACGACATCTTTGAGAGGGCCGGTACAGATGGCGAAGATGCCAACGGGACATCCACAGTCTCTGAGGAGACTTCACCAACCAAAAACCTCGCTCTCGGGCGACTACGTTCCGACTCGCACAGACCTCCGTCAACTCTGTACATTCAGATGGAGCTTTGCGATCGTCGCTCCTTGAGAGATCTTATTCGTAGAAACATGAGCGAAGATGACGCGTGGCGATACGTGCGACAAATCACTGAAGGCTTGGCACACATTCACAGCAACGGCATCATTCATCGCGACTTGAAGCCAGACAATGTCTTCATCGACAGCTTTGGCAACCCGAAGATTGGTGATTTTGGTCTAGCAACTTCAGGGCAGTATGCGGCACTCGATCAACCAGGCGGTGGATCCAAAGGAAGTGCGGGTGGTGATATGACCAGAAGCGTCGGCACTGCCCTCTACGTCGCCCCTGAGCTACGCTCTGGGAGCAATGCTGCCTACAACGACAAAGTCGACATGTACTCGCTGGGCATCATGTTCTTCGAGATGTGCCAGCCTTTCGGTACCGCAATGGAGCGCATGAGGGAGATCGGGGACATACGACTCAAAGATCACAAGCTGCCTCCGCCGTTCTGGAGTGACGGCGAGAAATCGCGACAAGGCGAGCTGATCCGCTGCTTGATATCCCACAAACCAAGCGAACGACCTTCCAGCGCCGCCTTGCTGCGCGACGACCGGCTTCCGGTGAAGATTGAGGACGAGACCATTCGCAAAGCCTTGAGCGGCATGAGCGATGTCAGTTCACCATACCACCAACAGCTCATGTCTGCTCTGTTCTCGCACGATAATGTCAATGCCCAGCGAGCAAAAGGCCTTGTCTGGGATGCCAATGCGCCATCTACGCCCGAGGATCCAGCGCGAACTCGTCTTCGAGGGATCGCGCGCGACTCGTTCGCAACTGTGTTCCGCAGGCACGGAGCCGAGGAAGTACGAAGAGACTTCATCTTCCCACGGTCCCACTACTATGGCTCCGAAAACAACCTTGTGCAGTTGCTGGACACCTCCGGTAACTTACTGCAGCTGCCTTTCGACCTTGTGCTCCCTTACGCACGGCAGCTGGCTCGGCAACCTGCAACGACGAGATGCACTTTCACGTTCAGCGGTGCTTATCGCGACAACTTCACGGGTGGGCCGCCAAAGGCAAGCATCGAAGCAGACTTTGATATTGTCAACGATGAAAGCGATCCCGATGCGGCGCTAAACGATGCTGAAGCCATGAAGGTCATGGATGAGGCATTATCCGAGCTGCTTTCCTCTGAGCAGGCTTTCAACGCAACATACTTCCACGTCACTCACGGCCTGCTCGTTGATGCTATCATGGAACACTGTCGAGTTCCTCCGCAGCATGAGCGTTCAGTTAAAGAAGCCCTGGCACGACTTGGCTTCAATCAGAACAACTGGGCTAACGTGCGTCCCGTACTCCGTAATATGGGGCTGTCGGACACCACCCTCGATGACCTTGCTACATTTGACTGGAAAGACGACCCAAAGAATGCCTTTGAGAGGCTTGCTGCGCTCTTCAAGAATGCTTCAGTGAAGACGAGAGCCAAAGCGGAAAAGGCGATGAATGCGATGCGCCATATCATCGATCTTGCGAATATGTTTGTGCTTACTTCCAAGATCTATGTCTCCCCCACAAGCTGCTTCAACGCGAAGTTCTACGCCAATGGCATCATCTTCCAGTACGTTGGTGACAAGAAGACCGGCCGCTCACCTTTGGCCGCAGGTGGTCGTTATGATAAACTCATAGAAGCGCATTGCGTCTCAGACGGCACTGGCCCAAAGCAGGGAGCAGTTGGGATGTCGTTCGCTCTTGATACCATCGTGTCAAGCTTCAAAGCGCTACGCCCGACCAGAAACAAGGGATTCCTCAAGGATCCGACTGAAAACGCACACCTCGACAGACGCTGCAACGTCCTTGTGGTTGCTAATAGCACCGAGAATCTCCGCCATGCTGGAATCAAAATTGTCCTGTCCTTATGGGCAGGTGACATCAGCGCGGAGCTCTCTCGAGACCACGGCAGCTGGCAACAGCAGGAATATTTGTACATAGTCACCCTGCGACACGAAACGTCAACCTCGGTCCGCTTCACCAACACCGAGACTGACGTGGAAGAGGAGGTGGTAATCACTGGTCTGGTGAGCCACATCCAGCAAGAGATGCGAGACCGGGCGGGCACCAAATCGCGCCGTCCACCCTTGCTGCACCAGAATAGCACCCAAGACAACGTCGACCGTAAAGGCAACGTCCACGTCTTGATGGCACGCCACGGCAGCAAAAAGAGCAACAAATACGACATCATCACGAGCGCACAGCAAAAGTGGGAAGAGAGATTGGAACAGAGCAAAGAAGCACCTATCCTGGCAGTCGAGACACGAGACGACATCCTCGACTACATCCAGGAGACTCGACTTGGTGACTCAGAGAGTTGGAAGAAGGCCGCGCAGAAGGTGCCGACGAATGAGCGGCAGTATTTTGGAGAGATCCGCGAGATGCTGGATGTCTGGAGGAAGAAGTTCGAAGCCGGCGACGGCATGCGCGAGGCTTGTGTTTACAACTTTCGCACGCAGCGCTGCATCTACTATGACTTGGGCGCTTGATTGACAGAGCGCTCAGATGCTTGAAGTGCTCAAAGACTTGGAGCGCTTGAACAGATGACGGAGGTCAAGACAGGAGCTTGGCTGATGATGCATGAGAACGAGATGATGAGATAGGACGCAACGATACCAACCAAAGAGAACCATTGAGACGTTAAGCAGCAATGCACAGCTTTCATTTCGACAGCAAAGCTACATGGTGCTGGAAGTGATGCGACCTTCCAAAAACAACTCTCTCAAAGGCTAGCCCGCCCAAACAGGCAGCCGGCCGGTGTTAGAGAAAGCATCATCTGGCAATGGCCATTGCTTCATCATAAGACGTCCTTCATTCTTCCAAAACCCATCCCTTCGTACCCCTCCGCACTCAGTAGTGATAGTCGTGAAACTTTCTTGTACGTCCCAATGCCCGTTTATGCCGTCAGGTTATCCGTTCCTTCCTTCAGCGTGTTTGGTCATGGGTCGCGTGACTGGTATTGCTTGTGCTTTTCATGGTTGCGGTGGGAGGTTTGAGCCGTTGTTGGAATTGTTTGGGGGCGAGACGCTTATTTGCTGTGAAGGAGGTCAGTAGGTGTTCAAGGCTAGCATTGGATGTGAGGTGGTTTGGGACGTACCTTCGCGCTCTCGTCTTTCTTCTCTTGCGCTTCAGGCGTCGAACTCGCTTCTTTCTCCACTTCGCTCTCATCTTGGCTACTTGACTGTAGTACTGTTAGTGAAGGTAAAGTGGTGGTGAGTGGTTGGCGGGTACCTTTTGCCTTGATGAGTTCGCTGGTGTAGAGGAGAGGAAGCTGCACAGAAGCTCGTCAGAATTGGATTCGTGCGGGCGCGGGTCTGTGCTCGCCAAGCCCGACGTCACATCGAATCAGTCCCAAAAGTCGTGGCTGGAAAGAACGACATCGCAGCCAGAAACTCAGAGAACAAGATGTCAATATCGCGCCACTACCGTTGATATTCGGTATTGACTTCTCGACTCACATGCCATATTATACCTGTGTATTCGCTCTGCATTTCTTGAAAGTGGTCAAAGGAGGAGCCCAGCCCCAGTACCGCGACTTTGGCACTCAAGAGCGTGCCTTCCTCTCGCCGGACTTCACCCATCTTCCATCACAGTCTCACATCGAAGCGACATCTCACCACACCTTTGCCATTGCCAGCAATCATCGATAGCGACATCGCCGCCGACATTCAACATGACGGTGCTGGAAGAGCCAATCGCTCAACCCGTGGGATGCCTCTTCTTTCGAAACACCGCTCAGCCTGGGAGCCACGGTTCGCGTTGAATGTCAGTGCACGCGTATCTTCAGATGTATTGACTTGCTTCAGGAGAGCGATATGTCATACCAAATGAGCACTTCGACATCGGCAGGCAGCAGGTCAATGATCTACTCGGCATTGAAGACCGTTCAGTCTCGAACCACCACCTGAGGTTTCATTGCGTGGTGTACGACGATGAGGAGAACTCGAAGGTGGCTCCAATGGTCTACATGCGTGTCCTGTCTTCCAACGCGGTCATCTGGCATCGCAATGGTCTCGATGGAGCCAATGACGGCGTCCCCGTGGATCGCATTTTCGGCGACGTTCTGCTCAACACTGGCGATTCTGTGCAGCTCACGCAGAAGATCTGGATGGACTTTCCAGAGCTCAGTGGCCCACTCTCAAGTCCTCCAGCTCTCGACTCAATCCGGAGAAGAGAGGTAGGTGTTGGGGCCTTTCTCAGCCGTTATCGCCTTTCCACGCGTGTCCTCGGCATTGGTGGGTATGCTGCCGTCTATGTCGCCAACAGGCAGAGCGACGGGAAGCAGCTTGCCTGTAAAATTGTTCATCGGCATCTGAACCTCACGAGTGAGTACCTACATCAACATTCGACTCTTACAGAAGAAGAGCTGCAAAGCAAGCGAGAGACGACTGCTCGAGAATTCAACGTTCTCAAGAAGCTCTCCCATCCAAACATCGTGTCCCTCGAGAAGGTGATCTGTACCCCATACAACGTGTACATCTTTCAAGAGCTCATCACGGGCGGCGACCTGCTGTCGTACCTCGACAAGAAAGGTCCGCTCGCCGAACCCCAGGCTGCTGTTATTACGAAGCAGCTGCTCGAGGCAGTGAAGTACCTGCACGCCGATAACGTCGTGCATCGAGATATCAAGCCGGAGAATATTCTCATGACTTCCTGGCGGGACGGCGCAAGGATAGTACTCACAGACTTTGGTCAATCTCGAACCATTGAAGATCTTGAAAACGTTGCGAGGAAGGCGGGCGTCTTCCGCATGCAGTCGCTCGTGGGAACTCCAGGCTACGCTGCGCCGTGAGTCTCGTCAATTCCCAGTCGTTGTAATTTAATGCTGATCTTCAAATAGAGAGATCTACCGACAGAAACGTAAGGACTTCGAGGAGATCTCTGGCTACTCCAAGGCCATCGACATCTGGTCTGTTGGCTGCGTCGTCACCACCATGCTCAGCAATGACTTCATCTTTCCTGATGGAGAGGGACAAGGGGTCGAGCTGCCTCAATCACAGTACGCCGAGTGCCTGGAAGCTCTGGATCGTGAAAGTCGTTGGAGCCACATCGGCCACCGCGCGAAGGCCTTGATCAAAGGATGTCTTGACACCGACGAGAACAAGAGACTGACAGCACCGCAAGCCTTGACTATGCCATGGTTCACTCACCCTCACTATCGCGCCGAGTTCGATGCTGCGTACAAACGAGCTACACAAGACTGGAAGCAACGACCTTACGACGTCGATATCATCGAAGAAATGGATACCACCAAGGTTGTGCAACCCATCCTTCCACGAAAAGGAGAAATCCACTCACGCCACTTCCCTCCTCTCGCCCCAAAACCGACTGAACCCGATCCTAGCGAAGTTGCCCGTTTCAGGCCGAATGAGCTCAATGCCAGCCCTGCCGTTCCAGACTCGTCGCCGCGTCAACAAGATGAAAGAGGAGCTTCACATCGGGTGCAGTCGGAAACACAGCTGACCCTTGGCGAGCGCGAGTATGGTGATGATGCTTTTCACAACTTGAGCATGGAGGATTTCGATGATTTGGACCAGCCTCGTACGGTTGTACCCAAGCCACCCGCTGTTCAAGATAGCTTTTGGGACTCGATCCCGCCGCCGCCGTCTCTGACCCAGAAGGTCCTATACCGCTGATCAGAGAGATATCTCACACATTTTGCTACGCCTACCGAACGGCGATTTTGCTCATCTACTGACTGAGATGTTCCGCCGATGGAAAAAGGTCTCTGCTGTCGCATTTGCTCTCATCTACCAAGCATCATGGCTCTGGTTTCAACACCCTTCTATCGTCTGCAATGTAACTAGCTTTTCCGAACAGCAAAATCAAACTCGCTCCAATCCTATCAATCATGCCCACACGCCATCGCTATGCCCTCCCACCACGCTTAATCTAGAAAAGTAAAGAGATTCGTATGCACCACATTCAACGCCCTGTCGGCATTCACCTCCTCAATCACACAACTGATATTAATCTCACTCGCCCCCTGAGAAATCATCTCAATATTGATTCCGTGTTCTCCCAAAGTAGAGAAGAACCTTCCCGAAATTCCCACCATACTCCTCAATTGTCTCCCTACCAGCGAGATGATCGCCATTCCTGGCACGAGATCAACGTCGCCCCAGAATGATAGGTCGTCGACTGCGCCTTGGAGAGCTGCAGACTCGATCTTCATTTCTTCTTCGCCGTTTCCGGAGAGGAGGGAAATTTCGCTGTGGAGGGCCATGGAGACGTGGACTTCGGAGGAAGAGATTAGGTCGACCGACAAGTGGTGGTTGTCCAGGATTTTGAATATGGACATGAGGAAGCCGTGGGCGCGCGTGCGTTTCTTGGAGTGCACGTTAAGCACTGTGATTCCACGCTTCGTGGTTACGGCTGTGGGACGTTTGGGGCAGTTCTGCGCTGCGAGGTTGGATAGAGAGCGACCGCGGAAGAGGCCTGGTCGGCGGACTTGGAGTTCGTCATCTGGAGAGGGAATTACGACTGTTCCTTTGTTGCGCGGGTTCATGACGTTTTTTATGCGGATTGGGATGCTGGCTTTGATCACTTGGTCCATGGTGAAGGGGTGGATGACTTCGGAGCCGTAGAAGGTGAGTTCGGCGGCTTCGCTGGGGGTTACCGAGTCGAGGAGACGTGCCGTGGGCACTTTGCGAGGGTCGGCGGTGAAGATGCCGTCGACTTCTTTCCAGATCTGGAGTTCTTGCGCTGCGAGTCCGACCGCTGTCAGGGCTGCGCAAAGGTCGGTGTAGCCTCGTCCGATCTCTTTTAGGAGGCCTCCCGGGACTGCTCCGAAGTAGCCAGTTATGACTGGGACTACATCATCTCCCAATGCCAATACACGCCTGGCGATGGCCTCTCCCACGCCTAAGTAGAATCTCTCGTCCAGTGTCTTTCCGACAGGGAAGTCAATGACTTCGCTCAGATCCACATATGCTGCATTCACACCGCGGCTTTGCAGCAGTGCGGTCATGTAGAGACAGCTCAACTTCTCGCCCACAGAAATGACCATATCCTCCGTCTGGTCAGTGACTGCCTTCAAAAACTGTGCACTCTCCAAGATCTTCAACAACGTCTTGCACTCCGTATTCACCGCCTGAGTATACTGATCCAGAACAGCACTGTTGCTGCCCCATACACCGCACGCATCTTTCCCAGCCTGCAAATGATCCAGTCGTATCGTCTCGACGAGTTCGCGGAATTTGCCCGAGTTCTGGTTCAGCACATCGACGGCGGCACGTACAAGACGATTCGTCGTTCCCTCGGACTTCGTAGTCGAGCTTCTCGCAGAGCACACGACGGCAATGCGCTTGCCTGGTTCAAGACCTGCCCTGTTGTATTCAGTCACTCACTCTTCTCTGAATGACTCATGCTCTGTATGTTTAGTGTAACCCAACTTACTGCACAATATCCTCTGCTATTTTGACGGGAAACTTGCCCACAGACGTGCCGCCGAACTTCTGCACCACCCAATTGCCGCCTCCGGGGAGTTGCTGTTCGGGCACGTGCGGTCTTCTGTCGCCAAGCGAGCCATTGTTGCCGAGGAGGCTGTTGATGAAATTTGAGGCATCGACTGGCGAGCGTTCTCGCCGTATGAGAGGGAAGTCCATGGCCTGTGTGGTATTGATGTGGTCGTGAGGTTGACTCTCAGATCCACTCATGTGACGTAGCGACAGTTAGTCGGGTATATAAGAGAAAGGACAGTGTTTTGTGAAAGGGAAGTTCGACTGTGTGAGTCGGTGGGATGTGAAGGCTGGCTTTGGCGGGGTGTCTGCGGCCTTTTTTGTTCGCTGACGATCTTCAAAGTCGCTCAGGAACCCGAACGACTCACATCGGCAAATCACGGCGGCCATCCAGTCATTCACTTAGACCGTCTCAGGGATCCACCCTAATGGACTCACGGTGGATCTCACATGCTCGTGCACCACCATATACAGCTGAGAGAGAGATGTTGTTGCTTGGAAATCGGAAGTGATGCACGCTCGCCGCAAGTCGCCTTCACTTGCATCCTGACGAGCATGCTCGAGCAGGGCACATCCTAGAAACCTACGAAATTCGCCGGTCGGCCGCAACAACCACATTGCGGAGGTAGGAGGTAGAGGTGAGGGTATATCGAAGGCAATGATGATGCGTTGCCTCTTGGAGGTAGGTCTGCATCCGATTCATCACGACATCACGCCAGCTATGAAGGAAGGCCACCATGCTACGAAGATATAAGCGATGCCGTAGGGCTTCTCACGATCTTGGGAATAACATCAAAGGGGTTGACGGTCATGGAGGAGATGCAACGAGAAGCCGGCTGAGCACTCGGCTTCCCGAGCTACTTACGCGCTTCTATGGCAGCATGGGCATTCAACACCATCAGCATAACGGGCAACATATACAATGGAAGTTGCATGTGATCAGACGTCCCAAGGACATTGGGACTCGTTGAAATAGAAATCGGGCTGCTCCAGTGAGACTTCGGCGGCTTTCTGAAGAAAGACCCGATAATTGACATGTCTTTTTAGATCTTGCAACCATGGCAGTACCGCCTCCATCTTGGGAAGCTTTTCGACACCACAAGTCAAGAAACTAGCCGACAGGTGCAGTCCTTAGCTGTGTACATTAGCTCCGTTGGAAATATTCGACAATCAATCCAGCTGCCGACTGTCACTACAACTCCGACCTCCTACTCTTTCTCTCCTGAACCATGACATCGCGACACCATTTTGGCGCCGAGATAGGATTGCATTTCGCGATCAAGCCATGCTCATACTGCACAGCATAGTCTCGATCCCATCTGGCAGACATTCCGTAAGCCGGAAAATCTGTCGAGACAATCTGTGCGCCGCTTTCGAAGGCCTGTGCTCGCCTCGTCGTGTTCCGTGCAAGGATCGTCGTGATGGGCTCGTCCGCTCGTGTCCGGATGAGGTACCCCTTCTTCACCAGTCTCTGAATTTCTTGGACTTCTGGATTGTTGTACTTGATGAAGGCGCAATCTTCATCCCCTTCTTCCGCATTCGTGAAGACAGTCCTGTTCTGCAAACTTTCGTGTCCATTCGAGCGGTACATGTTCCGAATACCGGTTGTAGAGTTATCCGGGTCGTTGTCAAAGAAGAACAAGAACTTTCCTCTTGAGTCTTTCAAGGATGGCCAGCCGTGCTGAAGTACGGATTGCTCCAACGTGAGGTTGGGCTGCCGTAAGTCATCGGGCGTGATGAGCTTCTTGCTCGGCAAGACTGATCGAATTTCTCTGTCGACGTTGAGAAGGCGGTCCAGAGTCCAATTGCTCGCCTGTTGGTCACACACTCCACCAAGCGCGCATGCCATCGCGTCGCTCTTGATCTCCAAGTCGAAGGTCAAAGGGAGATGATATGGATTCGCATCGGACCAAGCCTTCAGCTGCTCGAGACATTGCACGAACGTGTGACAGATGGCGTTCGTGTCGACATCCGTGATGTGAAATACTTTGAGGCCTGGCTTCTCCATGATGGTGTTATTGAAAGGCGCTGTCTCGGCTGTGAGGTTGCTGAGTTTCCAGATCAACGGAAATTTGTAGAGCCCGCCCTCCGTATCAGAATGTAAGTCGATCTCAAAAGATCGCACTTGTTGATGGTCGAGCTGGTCCGCCCATGATGAGTGTGAATAATAATAGTTCTCTGGCGATGGTAGGTACTTCTCGAATACCGTCCGTTCCGAGAGTGAGATCTCACGGTGGTAGCTGTTGTGAGTGCCGACAACTTGAATTTGATTCAACTTCAGCTGTCCGTCGTGCTTGGACGAGGCATCCGCAGTCTGTGAGAATGATATGGCGCCATATGTGGCAGCCAGTAATGTAGATTGGCAGCGCATATCTAGGTCATCGCCCAAGGTAAGCTCGTGCTAGAATAATGGAAAGGCATGCGCGTCAACTCACTGTATAATCCAAATGCAGTCAGTAAGAAACCCAGAGCAAAAGCAACTTTGAGCCGCAACCCTAGGCCTTGTTGTAGTCTACCAGTATTCATGTTCTTCCCCTCAAGGCGGACATAGCGTCCCAAATATGCAGCATTTCTGAACCTAGGCCGGGTCGGGCAGGAGGTCAATACTTTAGGATGTACGTTAGATCATTGCATTTTGAGCGAACGAATCGTGAAGTGTAATCCGCGCACTTCCAAGCCCACGTGTGAGGAGCACAGGAGAGGTGATGTTGTCCTTCTACAGGCAAGGTACGGCATTGGGTCTTCCTCCGGCCAGGAACACTTTCGGGGGAGGGAAGTTGGCTGGCCGAGCGCCAAGCTCGATTGAGCCTAGGCTCAGCCTCGGCACGTGACGGTAAATTGATCTCTTGCCATTCCACCATAGTCCTGCATGTCCCAATGATCTCATGAAGACTCTCCTTCCGCTGCGAATTGGCCACGAACTCGATACCTGTCTTCTGGCGCCTTTCAACTGCATCTGTACGAGTAACAATGAACAGCAAACGCTGCCGAGCGCGATTCCAAGAGCAGGGATCAGGGCAATACAGGACGCTCTCGAAGATGGACACGGAATGCTTTCCTCTGATCGGGGCATTCGCGTTAGGGCAGGGCCTATAGTGAGTACACAAAAAAGCCACCCGGGGACGTGTGATACGTTTGTTCACGCAAATTTGTTCAATACTTTGTCTGCTGGTACGAGCAATGTCTCTCGGGTCGCGCTTGATCCTGCTCTGGGCCCATAGGCAAAACGCGAGCCCCTGAGCGTCCGATCAAGTGCATACAGTGTGTGCGTGTCCGAGGGGGTGTTGTCTGCATGCATCCTGCCGTACGGCAAACCTGCATGCATTGTGTTTGCCGAAAGGTTTGTTGATCAACAAGTTCTCTTTCTTCACACCCAAGGCGTAGCCTGAGAGCTCGATATATGGCAACCTTTACGTCCTCACCCCACCGCTCTTCTTACCAGCCCAGTTTATAATAATATCTAATCAACATGATATACACATGCATCATGAACGCGATATGCCTTTCTCGAAACTTGTCTATACTCCGACCAAATGATTCAGGCGCATCTTTCATACACTAGCCGGCAACGTCCTGGAGCACTTTACGGCACCTTTCTACAACCATATACAATTTGCGAGACCGGACGATAACGCCTCAGAAAGTGTTTCAGGATGTGCCATGCGAATTGCTCCTGTTGAACAACATAGCGAGCAGGAACAGCCCGACACCATCTCTGCCCTCGGAAGCCTTCGGCGAAGACCAACACGCAAGCGCATGAATGAAGCTACAGCCTGTGGAGCATCCCGAGACAATATACTACTAGGCCCCACGGAAAATATACAGTAAAAATATCATTGCCCACCATGCGGCTACGCCATTGATCGGCTTGGCAACTGACACAACTACCGCAACCGCAAACGCCAGAAAACAAGAGAACACCGGGAGAACCACCCATACGAGCAAGCGGAGGAGGTTGCAAGGTCGCACAATGGAGGCGCTGGAAACTCTGAATAGATACCTCGCGGCGGACGAGTCTTCCCTTTCACATGAGCGAATACACCCGCGTCAGATCCACCTTCCCTTCGAGGCGACTTATATCAAGCACCAACCTCCAATGCTCCTCAAGGAGTTGCTTGGTTCGAAGCTTAAAGCCACCCACGAATTGTGTGGGCAAGGAGGTTGACTCAACCCCCCGAGATGAAGATCCAAGACGCGACGACACAGCGACCCGGGACTACGACCTTACGGAGTACGCAGAAGAGCTCGATCGGCACTTGAGCAAGCACTGCCAGGATCACCACCACACTCGTCTGACAATAGATGAGATGTCGCTGCGATTGGAAGCCGTAGCGAGGATGCCGTGCCCCATCGTGCAGGACCCGCATCGGCGGGCCAAATGGTGCGTCTGGTCGAAGGAACGGCAGCCTTTCATTGATATTGGGACGCGAGAAGGGGCCGCACGACATCCGTCAGCACGCGTCCTGTTTGGGCGAGCCCAGAGTTTCTGAACGTCGATCCGAGTCCCCAAGGCTTCCAAAATACCAAATGGGTCCCTTACGACGAATACGATGTACAAGCCATTGTGAGACAGATGATAGAATCTGTTCTCGATGACAGCTGTAAGTACGGATCCTCCGCGAAATTCGACTTGAAGAGCGCACAGTATTGGCAGGATAAGACGGATTATGAGGACTTTGAGACCTTCCATCGTGCCGTGCACCCGGATGTGTGGATGTCGAGGTTGAAGAAGAGCCAGCCAGGAGCTGCTCTTCAAGAACAAGGAGCCGCCATCTCGCGCCACAAGTCCCGCGACATTTGACGAGATTGGCGAGATGAAGCGGTACCTGGACAAAGGCGATGATTTTGCTCATCTGGATCTTGCTGTCACAGCTCTGAATCACGGCCTCGCACGCAGATTGTCCCCAGGAGCTCGCGAAGTTCCATTCAAGACATTAAAGGCGATCGAGTACATTCACCTCCGCTACGTCCTTATCCTGAGATCATCGAGCTCCCAGCGGTCCGGACGTCTTAGACCTAAATCCTCAGCTCATCACCACTCCCCCACGAATGGTCGAAGCCAACGACACTGACGCAGAAGAAGATGGAGGGCGGATTGCAGGGATGGCGGATAAGATCCCGCAAGAGTCGGTCATGGAATGAGATGCGAGAGACGGCGGATGAGATCTCGCGCGCGGCGGTCGCAGATGAAGTTGGACATGAGATTGGAGAGAAGGCGGATGAGATCCAGCAAGGCCTGACAGCAGAAGATGGAGATGAGAAGGCAGCGAAGGCAGAGATGAGAAGGCAGAGAAGGCAAATCAGATGATACAACAGTCGGTCACAGAAAGAGCTTGAGATGAGAGGGAAGAAATGGCGGACCAGAACCCACAACGGCACGTCAGAGCTTGAGGCTCAAGTTGCGGACCTCGAGGCACAGCTCTGGTTCAGCAACGACAACGAATGGCCTCCCAACGAATCGGCAGCTCTTGTCTATCACAAACTGAGCGGGTGTCTCGTAAACACCTGCTCGGGATTCAGCCTCTCCGACATCGAACTGCAGCGAAAGCACGATCTAGTGGCCGCGATGTCGCCAACATGGAATAGGGGAGCGCGTTTGCCATCATGCGCAACGAGCAAGACACGGACGGGAGAGAAGGTATTGCAGGGTGGAGATGCTAGCCTGACCCGACACTCTAGAACGGCTCTCACTCCGCGCATACTGTCAAAAGGAGATGGAGAGGATAGGTCACATGGCAATGCAAACGACGCTCCGATGCGCAACCTCATGCGGAGTCTGCGATGGGGGAGTCCACTCGAGAAGGAGCTGATGCAGAGAGGGATGACCACGGTGTCCGCTGGCTGCATGGTGAATGGAGAGGAGACCGTCAGGGGTTTTCTTTGCGGAGAGGAACATTATGGAGGGAAACGGGAGATACTGCTGTTGTTCTGTGTGAATGGGAGCGTGTGCCGTATGAAGTGTCGTTCATGAAAATTCATTAACGTTCTGTATTCGTTTCCATCTAGTATGTCCATGGCATAACCTCTGGCGCAGTCAACTAAACGTAGCCTGGCCACAAACAAGTCAGTACTTTTGCCCATCACCCAGCAATACTTGCTGCTTACCTTTACGTCCACCAGTGAAGAACATCTTCACAACGAAGACCTGCAGCCCAGCCATAGCAACCATCAAGCCACCCTCAATCAAGTTCATGTTGAAGATTCTCCTCTCTGTGCTCCTCACTGTGCTGAAGTTGCGGTTCTCACGGGTTCGGAAGTACTTTTGTTGTCTCGTCAAGGTTGACACTTGGCCGGAGAGTCTGAGAATGGTTTCCTCGACACCACTCATCTGCTCGGGAGTAGCTCCAGCTTTTTGGGGCAGGTTCGCTCGGGGTTCGTTTTCGACCTGTAATCTCCATCAGCATATTGCAAGCGTATCTGGTCCCGGATAGGCTGTACCGCAATCTCAAAGTCCACGACCTTGTCGGAGAAGGTGGAGATGGAGTTATCAAAGCAGAATCGATACTCTCCTGGCTCTGTTGCGGTGAAGACGTAGTCGCCTTGTCGCTCTTTCTCGCCGTCTAGGATTCTCTTTTGCTTGCCTGGCTCCTTGTCTGGGCCGTATACGGAGTAGTCGACTGAATGCTATGTCAGCCTTTGCCCATCCCCATCCCATGACAATGCTATTTCTTCCACATACTGTCGAAGTCTCCACCACTCTGCACAGCGAAGTAAAATGCTATCTTTGCGTTCGCTTGGTCGACGTGGGTATAGAAGCACTCCTTCTCGTTCGGGGTGAGCTTGTATGTGAGTGCTGTCGCGGAGACCATGGAGGTCAGGAGACCCAGGAGGGTGACGGCGGAGATGGGCGACAGCATAGCGGTGGCTGCGGAAGAGGACGAAGAGAAATAGGAAAGAAGCCGTCAAGTCGTCAATGGCATCAAGATGTGAAGATGTCGTCCGCGATCAATGCCCCTTCCAACAATTCTGGACACGCGATCCAAAGTCGCGAACAGGGTCCTTGCCAAGACACGCTAGCGAGTGATTGCCTTTTGGGACTTTTGGACGGTCTTCGACTTCTCTCACATCAACAACATACCTCGACCACACATCGACAACACTTGCCAGGATGGCGACATCTCGCAATGGGCCCAAGACGATGTCCTCGCGACTCGCAAACATGAAGTTCATGCAGCGTGGATCCGCAGCATCATTACCGTCAACACCCGCAGAGCCACCATCGAAGAAGCAACGATTATCGAACGGGGTTGCGAACGCGTCGCCAATTCCGAGCCCGCGCACACCAACTGAAGCAGCAGAGAGGGACGCGCCCAATGGGAGTGAGACGAAGTGGTACTTGAGCTTCAAGGCGCCACAGCCGCCTGTCGCAGAATCACCATTGCGCATAGTCTCGGCTGGGTACGCAGCGCTCGATTCTACCAGACGCGATGACCGATCGGACGAGGCTGAGGACGAGCCCGAGTCGCCTCAAATCTCTGGCCGAAAGAGCTTCGGCAACTTCAACAAAAAGACGAAGCAGCAGGAGAAGGCGGACGAGGAGTCCTCTTCCGAAGATTCAGAGTCCGACGAGGACGGCGAGGAGCAAGATCCTGTCGAAGCTATGATCGCGAAAGAGCGCAGAGCTGCGAGTGCGCATGCCAAGGCAGAGCGCAGAGCAAAGAAGGAGGCGCAACACGCTGAATCGCAACGACTTGCAGAGCAGCGGAGGAAAAAGCAAGTCAATCTGAACAACGTGACCAGCATATCAAACGGCGGTGGCTCCTCTCCATTCGCGAACATGGTCTGCCATAATTGCAATTCGAAAGGCCATCCGGCGAGAGAATGCCCGCAGAAGCGAAGCGACAGGCCGTCGAAGCTGCGTCAGTCATCTTGAAATATGCCATGCAACCTTCAGATTTGGGAACACATACATTGTCGTTGACCTTCGGTCACAATCCGCGGCGGTCGCGGAACCCGAGCGCAGGTGTCGCAATGGTATTGATCCTTGATCATCTATGGCCCGCTGCGTGGCTTTGAGGTCGACGAGTACGCCAAGACGGTCGAGCATGTCTTGCGTCGCACCGCTGTCGCTAACGCCGTAGCCAGCCTGTTCTCACGACTAATCAGGGCCTACGGACGAGCCGACCATTTTTATGTCGTGCGCGCGATGCGTCGAACTTCCTCGCCTATGCCTGCCTGCACTGGCTGGGACACCTCATGCGGCATTTACTGCCTTGTATAAGAGGCGCACGATTTCAATTGAACTTCGCGTTCGCGCCAGAGGTGATGACTCAAAATGCCATTGGCACTGGATTGATAGGGTTGACAACCAAGAATCTCATATATGCTTGGACCTGCCGAAGGGAGTATACTCGACGCTCGCATTCCGAACCTAAAAGCCATTTTCCTTCGACTTCACCTCTCGCATCCACGTAAGGCAACGTGTGGTATGCCGCGATATCGTTGCACATATAAACTATCAAGCAAGCACCCTATCTGGTCACACAATCCTACCGTATTGACTCGTTCGGCGTACCAAACGCCGAGGGAATCCGCCGCTTACTACCCTCGGCAGTGGGGAACGTGGAGTTGTGCCAACTCGCAACCATTGCAAAACTCTTCTTTCCTTTAGTATACTTTCGGATCTGCTATAGCTGTGATTTGTGAACTTTTCTAGGCCGTGTTTCTTGGCTTTCTGCTTCAGAAGGATTCATCGCGATGTGCAATTGATAACGACAGACTTTCAACACAGAACGCAGCCGATCAACTACATAGCTCGCCAGCATGGCATTAGGCAAGCTCAGACACCTTTGGAAAGCCCGAAGCTGATCGACTAATACTCTGATAGCAGCCACGGCAGCAGCAGGGGCCTTAGCAGCCGGCGCCTACCTGGATGGCAAGTACCAACTTCGCCGCGATACCACAGGCTGGCTTAAACAAAAGAAAGCCGAACGAGTATACAATAAGGCAGTCCAAGACGACAGACTATCCCCTTGGTACATCTTAGCTGAGACCTGCGCCCGTCAACCTAATGATCGAGCTGTCTGGACACGAGAACGAAGCTGGACTTTCAAAGAACTCCACGACCAAATCGCCCGATATGCGCAATGGCTTCTCGCTCAAGGCATCGGACCTGGAGACCTGGTTGCAATGTACCTTCACAACAGCGCGGAGTTTCTGATGTTGCTTTTCGCTACGTTGAGCATTGGTGCTGGACCTGCTATGATCAATTATAATTTGGAGGGGAAGGCGTTGCTGCATTGTTTAGCTGTTGCTGAGAGTCGGTTGCTGATTATTGATCCGGACGAGAATTGTCAGAGGAGGATCGAGGATAGTCGCAAGGATATTGAAGGTGCTGGGACGCACATTGTCACGTTGGATGAGGGGCTGAAGAGGGAAGTGAGTGGGTTGAAGGCTCTTGTGCCGAGCGATGAGATGAGGAACGGGATGAAGGGGGATTGGCCTTACGCATTGATCTACACCTCAGGAACCACTGGCTTGCCCAAAGGTTGCCCTTTCAATGTCGGCCGTATCTGGCTCTTGGGCTCCCACTTTGATCCTCCGTTCGAGTCAAAACGCGGTTCAGATTGCTGGTATTGTCCGATGCCGCTCTACCACGGCACGGGCCTTATCACTTCTTCTGTAGCCCTTCTCAGTGGCATCGGAGTTGCCCTTGCTCCTCGATTCTCTGTCCGGACTTTCTGGAACGATATCCACGATTCGAAGGCTACGCAATTCATCTACGTCGGCGAAACGGCTCGGTACCTGTTGGCTGCGCCGCCGCATCCTCTGGAGAGGCAACATAGTCTTCGTCTGGCATATGGAAACGGACTAAGACCGGACGTTTGGAAGAAACTGCAAGAACGATTCAATATCCCTCAAATCGGCGAATTTTTCAACTCGAGCGAAGGTGTCTTCCAACTCGTCGTCTACGCCAAAGGCGAATACCTCTCCAATTGTGTCGGCCACCACGGCTTACTGTGGCGCTGGCTCCTCCGAAACACGTACGTCCCTGTACGTATCGACCCGGACACAGGAGATATATACCGCGACCCCAAAACCGGTTTTGCGGAACGTACCCCTTATGAGGTGGGAGGCGAGATGTTAGTCCAAGTGCCAAGTAAGGCTTCTTTTGGCGGATATTGGAAGAATCAGGCTGCTACGGATAAGAGGTTTGCGGTTGACGTGTTCCAAAAAGGCGACCTCTACTACCGGAGCGGAGATGCATTGCGCAGGAGTCCAGATGGCCATTGGTACTTCCTCGATCGACTAGGCGATACGTTTCGTTGGAAGAGCGAGAATGTGTCTACGGCGGAGGTGGCGGAGTGTATTGGCAAACTCCCCGGCGTCGCTGAAGCCAATGTCTATGGTGTGAGTGTGCCGGGCCATGAAGGTCGCGCTGGCTGTGCAGCATTACACCTCACGACTCCTGCGGACGAAGCATTCCTGAGAAACCTCTTACAGCACAGTCGAGCCGGCCTTCCGAGGTATGCGGTTCCGGTTTTCTTGAGGATTCAGAAGAGCAGTTCGCATATTCATAACCATAAGCAGAATAAGGTGGGTTTGAGGAATGAGGGTGTTGATCCGGCGAAGATGGGGACGTTGGAGAAGGGTGGGGAGGAGGATGTTGTGCTTTGGTTGAAGCCTGGTGGTGATGGGTATGTGCCGTTTACGAAGGGGGATTGGGCGAAGATTACGAGTGGGGGTGTGAGATTATAGGGAGATGGAGAATTGAGGGCTGAGGAGGCAGCGGCCGCCGTGGCCTTGTTTGAAGATTTAGAGGATGAATATTATGTAGCTACGGCCTCGATTGAATGAGCATAAGATCACTGCCTCTGCGTCTGCTGCAGAGCGGAGGCAGTTCCGGGCCGAGATCGGTATACATTTGAGGTTCTTTCACACGAGCCTTGCCGCCTCAAACGCACTTCAACTTCGTATGACATCTGAAATCACGATTCAACGGGGTTATGGACGATCTCATGAGACTGTTGCATACAACGCCCTTCACAAATGCTTTCAATAACTATGCAGGTACAATGCCAAGCAGCTCGGATCGTATTCATCCTGACTGTCGATCATCGGCTTGCGCGGCCGAGGCAGTCTCCCTAGCTTCAAACTCTACCGTTTCACACCCACAGCCACTTTCCTTCGTACATACTCCGCATTGCATCGAAGGCAACATCACCTCCATCATCGAAAAGCATCCTTACGAGCGTATCATTCACCAAAAATGCTGTGTAGCAAACGATAGCACGATCAGAAGATGTCCAACAACCAACATGCCCTACCAGGTCCAGGGGCATCCTCCAGCGACTGGGATCCCATCAACACAGAAAAGCCTACTCTCTCCAGCGAAATGGATCTAGAACCTCGCTCCATCTTCTCGATGAAGAATATCCTTACAACGACTCTATCACTTCTCACTCCGGAATGTATGCAAAGGAGGAAGGGCTCGAGCGGTGGAACGAGGACAGGGCCGACGGCTTGGCTGGATGGATTGAGAGGCGTGGCGGCGTTGTGTGTGGCGACTATGCATTTGAGTGTTTATACGCATCAGCATTTGGAGTTGTGTTATGGAGCGCCGTTTTGGTATGAGACTTATAATACGAGTGTGGCCGCATGGTAAGAGTGTCGATTTGAAAGTTGGGTGCGATGGAATTTTGCTGACGATGGAGTGTGTAGGCCGATATTCCGATTACCGTTCTCGGGAGGCCACTTCATGGTCATCCTGTTCTTCACAATATCTGGATATGTCGTACCGAGACGACTGATCAGCCTACTACACGAAGGACGACGAGACGATTTTGTCGAAGCGATCAATGGCGCTATGGTTCGACGACCCGGACGATTATATATCCCCGTCTTCTTCAGCACACTGGCACTTGCAGTCTTCTGGCATATCTCAGGCATCCCTACATTGTTTCCGACACATCAATCGAACATCTTACTGGAGCTATGGACCTGGTTGAAAGATCAACTGAAGTTCTCTTACTACTACCGGAATGGCTTCCTCTTCACATACTATAACGCGCATACCTGGACGATCCCAGTGGAACTCAGAGGATCTATGACGATCTTCGTTTGGCTATTTGCGACACACCAATGCGGGCTACGATCTCGAATCTTGCTTACTCTGGGTATAACATTATACCTCGTCTTGGGAGCCGCCGGAGCCTGGTACGCAGCATTCTTCGCTGGCATGCTCACCGGAGAATTGGACCTCTTATCTGCAAACGATACACAAGTCAGTCTACCTTGGGACGGTGTCATCGACTTCTTCCGAAGAAGATCAATCCTCAAACGAATAACTCTACACGTGATGCTCTTCTGCGGATTGTGGCTCGCCAGCCAGCCCTCATCAGACAGCAAAGAATCCCATGAAGTATACAATAACTGCTCCGGATGGCATTACCTCCAGCATCTCATCCCGGACGCATATAAAGAAGGCAACACGACATACCGCTGGTTTTGGCTCTTCTGGGCCGCTTGGATGATCCTCATCTCTGTTAAAGAGATCAACTGGGCGAAACGGATCTTTGAGACTCGAATCGCGCAATATCTTGGCAAGCATTCTTTCAGTCTGTACCTTGTTCACGGACCCATCATTGGACTTCTTTCGGATCGTCTCTTTTACCTCACGGGTGTGAAGATGCCGACCAGGGACGATGATATGAAGATGTTTGGACATCTTGCCGGGAAATGGTCAGATGCGAGTTGGTGGTTTTTACCTACTGATGGGCCGTATGCTCTCGAGCCGAATTTCTTGTTCTGTGTCTTCTTGAGCATACCGGTCATGCTGTATGTTGCAGAGATTGGAACGAGGACGTTTGATGAGCCCGGTGTGAAGATATCGAGATGGATGTATGCACGGCTAAAGAAGATGGCATAGTGTGTACAGATATTTGTATGAAATAAAAAAGTCGATTGCAAATTGACCCGGTTTCCGGGCATCGGGATGCTAATCTTCCTCTCCTCTATCAAGTATCTATCTAGTACGTCGTGCCATCCGCGCGCACACCATGCTTCGCCTTCCCCTTTGGCGAATTCCCCTGGTGCGAATCAACCCTCCCGATCTTAGCATGGCCATGACCCTTATGATCATGATCCATCTCCTCCCCCTCTTCCTCAGCATCATCCCAATCCGGAAACCCATCATCGAACAAATCATTCAACTCTTGCTCCTTCTTCGCCCTCTCCTCAGGCGAACCGGCATTCGGCCCTTCACCCTGGCACATGGTCTCTTCCCATTTGCCGAACTCCTCATCATCCAACAAACACTCATCCAATACCTTCTCGATCCCCTTAATATCCAGACTTTCTCCAATAAACACTAGTTCCTGTCTTCGATCGCCGTATTTCCCTCCGGCTTGCAGGTCATGCTGTACAAGCTCGTCGATTTCTTTGGTGCCGGTTTGGTATTCGGAGGGTGGGATTGTGCAGAACCAGGGACGGCCGCCGGAGAGGGTTAGCATTGCTCCGGCTTGGGACCATTCGCCTGCGCGGCTGGGGCGTGTGGCTAGCCAGTATTCGCCTTTGGAGCGGAAGAGTTTTGAGAAGAGGGGGTGGGTGCGTTTGGTTTCGAGGACGAGCTTTGGGTCGGGGATGTCGAGGGGGTCCGAGTCGTCCTCGTCGACGGACATGTCGTCGTCGGATTCTTTTTCTTCTTCTTCCTCGTCGTCCTCCATTTCTTCGTCTTCGTCCTCCATTTCTTCATCTTTGTCTTCCTCTTCGACTTCGTCGATGGGATGTTGGAGGATGAATTTGTCGTGGAGGAGGGCGAAGAGACGGCGTGGGTGGAAAGGTCTTCTGCGGACGTAGACGAAGTTGCGGACGTTGTATTCTTCTGTTTCGGGTTTGGGTGTGACCTGGGACAAAGTCAGCGAGTTGTACAACCTTCGCGACAAGGGAGGATTGAGCTTACCATCTTCTTGCCGTTGACTTCTCGGATAGTCATCTCATGCAGATCCTGCAGCCATCCATATCCGGTTTGGGCAACTTCCTGCAAGAATTATCAGTCGTAGATCAACGACCCTTTATCATAGTCGCCACTCACCAGACTAAACATTCCCGTGTTAACAATCTCCTTCACATCAATCCGGCTATAACTGCTTTCCAAGATCTTCGCTCGATGGTTCAGTTTCCGTATCAGCCCTCTGACACGCGCCAGGGTCTTCTTGTCAACCATATCCACCTTATTCAGCACAATGACATCTGCGAATTCAATCTGATCGACCATCAAATCCGACACAGTCCGCTCATCTTCCTTCGTCACGTCGTTTCGACGGGCAGACAAAAGGTCTGTGGTCTCGAAGTCATGGAACATGGTAAATGTATCGATGACCTAGAACAACAACCATTAGCAAGGAACTAGTCAGTGTGTTTGAGATGACGTCTTACAGTGCAAGTCGTATCCAACTTCGCAAACTTATCCAACCCGCCCGCCTCCTTCAACCTCTTCAGAGTCGCTAGAGTATCAGCATCCAACCCCTCAACACCCCCAGTATCTCCCAACTGGCTAATTTGCTCCGCAAGCCTCGAATCGAACGTCTCAGCAACCTGCTCCGGTTCTGAAATACCAGAGCTCTCGACGATGATGTAGTCGAATTCGGCTAATTCTGAGAGACGGACGAGTTCTTCGAGCAAGTCGCCTCGGAGCGTGCAGCAGATACAGCCGTTCTGGAGGGCGATGACTTTTTCTTGGGTTTGGGTTAGGCGGTGGGTGTTGCGGATTAGGTTTGCGTCGACGTTGACACTGTATCAAGTGTTAGTTGAGAGGACACAGTGAGTGGGTGGGGGAACGGAAGGCCTACGCTCCGATATCGTTGACGATGACTGCAATGCGGAGGCCATGGTCACTGCGGAGGATATGTTGCAGGAGTGTTGTTTTGCCTGAGCCGAGGAAACCTGAGAGGAGGGTCACAGGTAATGCTTTGACAGGTGTTGATGATTTCTTGGGAGCGGCTTTGGCCTTGACGGCGCCGTTTGACTTGGACGTTGATTTCGCTTTTGCCATCTTCGCACTCGCAGTCGAAAATCAGTACTCAGAAATATTTCTGTGTGCGTACTGATGTTCCCCTGGGCGTTGTCAATATATACCAGGCTTATTAAAGCTCGCAGCGGGATTGGCTGTTGAACACCTGAATGGCTTCGGACTGTGATGGCCAGCCAATCCGCAACACCAGATCGATAAGCACAGACAGGCATGTCCACGGCAAGACGCAATTCAGGCATGGACTGCGGATATCAATGGCCATTGGGATGTCGTGGCCGCGAAAATTCTGCGATTGCGGTCAGTCAGTTGCAGGATAGGATGCAGGCGTAATCCTCGAAATTGATCGATACGAACAACGTCGGTATCGATTGTCCGGTCGTTTGTGACACACACTGAGAATCTGATATTTTCTTTTGCTGCGCTTGACATACATTCTGTGCTTGCTGACTTAAGATCGTGTCTGTTGGCTCATTCCAATCAGCTGGTCTTCACTCTCTTGTAAACAGCAACAGAGGTCCCGTCCTCCAGCTTCTCGTGCACTGGCTCCAACCGATACTTGCCAATCATCGGCAGCATCTTCACCCAGGTCAACCACCAAAGAGCGCCTCCGACCAAGACAGCGATACCAACGACATAAGGCAGGTAGTATGCTATGTCTTCGAAATCTCCCTTTCCACCTGGTGGTCTCAGGAACGGCGCAACCATTAGGAATGCTTGAGCGCACAAGTAGAAGGCCGCCACTGGAATCCAGCATCGAAAAGGTCGAGGAAGAGTCGGCTCCGCGTATCTCAGCCAAAAGAATCCGCAGACGACGAAGAAATTGATGACACTTCCGGGGTATCCTTCAACGTCCAGAATGAAGTTGTAAGCATCTCCAAACGGTACCGCGACGATCACAATGAACGATGGTATCCAGTGCAGGAAAAGACCGGCGGATGGAGAGCCAAAGGGCCAGTTCGATGCCCAGAACTTGGGAAAGGGCAGCACGCCTTCTTTGGCCAGTTCCTGGTTCACTCGCGCTTGCGCGAAAGTGACTGTCATTACGTTTCCAAAGGCCGAGATAGCGATTAGGACGCTGATTGCCTTCTGTCCGGCTGAGCCGAAGACTTTGTCCATGAATAGCGAGGCCACAGTCACCCCACTTGCCGCCACTTCCTCCGGCGTGGCGGCGCTGAAGTAGGCGACGTTGGCCAGCATATAGAAGACTCCGCAGATACCTAAGCCCAGTGGCCCAGCAATCTTCAGAGTTCGTACGGGATTCCGGACCTCGTTGAGCACATAAGCTGCGTTTGTGTATCCCGCATACGAATTCAAGCATTTGAACAGCGCGACTGCCCAGTAGTAGCCGCTGTTGCTCGTCCCAGCGAATGAGTTGCGGAAGCTGGCTCGCGGATCCTGGATTCTCGTTCCACCTCCCAGAACGGCCCAGCCGGTGACGACAATGAATGTCAAGGTGAAAAACTTGATGACACCGATACCGTTCATGAAGCGTACGCCGAAGTTGGGGATGAAAGCGTGCAGGCTGCAGATGAAGGTGACGACAGCAATGGCTACTCCGCGCTTCTCCCATTCGGAGGCGGTCTTACCCGCTGCAGCGAAAACCTGCAAGAGTGTTAGGACTTTTCGGAATAGTTGAGGTTGTCACTTACATATTGAGTGAAGACAATGCAGCCTGAGGCTGTGAATCCGAGAAGCACAATCTGGAATGCGAATACGGTCGTGGCGAGAAGTTTCGGCCGCTTGTATGCTGCCTCCAGATAGACCTTCTCTCCTCCAGATCTGGGGATCATGCAGCCTAACTCAAGCCAGATGAACAGGCCGGAGAATGCGATGGCCAGTCCGAGAAGCCAAAGCATCATCGCTGCGCCAACACTGCCTACTTCCTCAGTGATCGAAGACGGCGTGGAGAAGATACCAGTTCCGATGATTCTTCCGATTCTGTTTCTTTTCTTAGCACCCGAAGGCCAGTTGCCAACGCGATTTCACAACTCACATCAGGAACGTCGTCGAGAAGAGACCCAAATGCCTCCCGAGCCCACCAGCCTCTGCTTCGCCGGGAAACAGCTCCCCGACTACTGGTTCGGAGATGCTGCCGCGATGGTCGACATCTGAGCTATCGCTTTGCTGGACAGTCTTTTCTGACGTGAATGCATTCTTCCATGGTATTGGCATCTCGCTGACTTGCGGCACAGATGTGCTGGGCGACAAAGGTGTCGGTGGTGCAAAGGTTTGCCGCTCAAGAGCGGCTCAGTATGATATGTAGTCTGCTCATCGGCGTCGGTCGAATATCCTGCTTGTCGATCATCGGCTTCTACGAATGCAAAGCTTGAACATTCAAGCAAAGAGGCTTAGCCAAAGCCAAGATGCAGGGTAGTGGCGCCCATCGGCGAATCGAAAGGCTCACGATTTGGCGATTGTGTCTCAAGCGATATGCAAGGAGAGTGTTGGCCTATCGTGTGGGGAAATGGCGTGCTTGTGGGATTCGTACGCTCAATCTTGATAACCTTGGCCCAATCGCCTCTGTGCGGATCAAGGAAAAGCAGTCGCGGCCTTGCATGAAGAGGTCCCGTACAATGTCCATCAACACTTGCGCAACATTTGGCTCCGGTCCCTCGTTGTGAATGTCGCACGCCCTTTGCCTTCATCTGCGGCATTAGGGATGCGATATATTCATATGTCTCGGCAATCGGCGGTCGGGTCGGGGCGGGCGGCAGGATTGTTCCGGGAGCGCCTCAGGCACCAGAGGTGACAGGCATATTCAGAGAAGTGGCCAGCAGCATTGCAGACGTCGCGCTCTGTGTGGCGAACAGCTTCCTTCTTAGCCCGGTCAACGGGCCCTTGCTGTGCTCTATCATCCAACACTCCACTCGAGTCTCTCCGCCAATGTCTCCAGCGCAGGTTCTCCACCAGCGCGACTCACGCCACGGATGCCGGCGATGAAGAACGTAACGTTCTCTGAAAACCTCGTCTGTAAGGGACCGATCGCAGTCGCATTTGAACTGAATGTCAGTACTTCTGACAGCTCCAGAATGGCAGTGACAGCAGCTCTGACGGGTTCCAGGTTCAAGGATAGAAGCAAGCTGGTCTGCAAACGCCGCTCGAATTCAGCCCAAACATGAACCATCGCGTCAATGTCGGACGCAGATTGCATGGTTTTCCGCATTGCTTTATGAATATCATGAGCAGACGTGGTGACATGCGTGTGTATAATCCCAATGAAGTTCAGCAGTTTTTGACGCAAAGGGAGCATCGGCGATGATCGAAGATGGTGCGAGCGGAGATCGAAGAAGCTGTTACTCAATATGCGACTTGCATAGTGAAGCTGAAGCTGGAAGGCGAAAGCTTTTGCTAATGTGTCCGATGTACGTCGGCCTGTGACATTCTGAATGGGCCATGAAAAGACGTATTCGAGATTCACAGTGCTCAACTTGTGCAATGTGGAAGTCGAGACCGATGCACTTTGCTCTGACTCAGGGATACTGATTGAGAGACACTCCGCCTCGACCTCGTGCGCCGTGCCAAGAGTACTATGAGCGAGCTCAGTGAGTAGGAATTGATCCTGCCAACTTGTCGAGCCATTCCCGGACGTGAGACGATCGATGAGCGTTTCTGCAAATGCACCGAACATTGTGCCGTCCTTCGAAAAGTAAATGTAAGGCACTGCCGCCATGAGCTGCGACAGACCATGCTGGTTCCATAAGGCAGACCGCAGCAGAGGAGTGCAGTCAGTGCCCACGTCGTTCAGCCAGCATTCCAAACGAGTGTTCAGAACCTCTGCAAATGATGACAATCCATTCTTCTGCAGCTGCGACAGGACAGTGCCGAAGTCTGGCACTGCACACTCAAGTCCAGTGTTGGTCAAACCCTCGTAGTCGGCCTCCTGATCCAAGCGACGCAAGAAAAACCTGCTTTTGCCGAGAGCGAAGAGCCGGTCGCCAATGCTCTGCATGCATTTGGGCACGAAAGGCGTTCCGTCGGATCTTCTGATGAGATGGAAACGGTTACGCCAGATGTTCCCAGGTTCGCAGGATTCGTCTGCATCTTTGACGAAAGCGGCTTCTTGGCTGCGCGGGTCCTTCGCACCCGTCTTGGCCCAAAAGGTTGCTGGACGAAGGTAGGTACTGAGTCCAGCAAGGAAGACTTCGATCAGAGCCTCATATGCTCTCTGATTGCCCGCCATTTGCGCTACGCATGCTTCTTCGTATAGAGTGTCGAGCAAGGTCAGTTGCCCGCTTTCACCGGTGGAGAACGACGAGACTTGGACGATCGAGGAAATATGGACTAACGGGGTTGCCAGTAGTTGAATATTCGCCTGGGCATCAATCATGCTTACCGGCGCGTCTGTTGACGGAGTCAGAAGCTGCTGTTCGATGCTGCCCAGATCGCATGCAAACGAAGTCAACAGTGCCTGCACAGACTCTTGAATAGACCTCAGGTGCACTAGCGGCTGCGACGTTCCAGTCCAGGATCGAAGGAAGTTCAGCGCAGAGCCTGCTCTTGCGCATGTCTGGAGCGCGTCCAGAAGGCTGCTTTTACTGGCGGTCGCCAGCGCTGCCTTGATCGAGAGTGTTACTCTGCCCGAAGTGGCGTTGGTGTCGAAGAGGTCTGTAGGTAGTCCGTGAAGCATCGAAAGCGTCTCGCGGGTGGCGCTCAGCTCGGATATGGCTGTACTGGCTTTCGATCTCCTGGCCGCAGTCCAGGCATTCCGGGATTTTTTGATATCCGCGAGTGCCTCAGCGTTTGGCTGAGACAGATACAGCCTAGAAACGGACGCAGGATCATCTTGACTGACGGATGTGAGGTCGGTTGAGTTGGTGAGATCAGAGTCATCGCCGTGCTCGAGCTCACTGTCCAATTCGTTGCCACTGGAGTGATAGCCTCGGTCGATGTCTTCCCATACGCCAGGGTCGTCAAGAGGGTCGTCGGCAAGCAATTCTTCCCATGTCAGTCTCGGTCCCAGATCTTCAGACCGGATGGATTCTTGGAGAGAATCCGCAGATGTCTTCTCGGCGGGCCGATCTGAAAGCTCGAGCAGCAAAGCAAGGACCTCGGGCATCCACTTTGATCTGGCCGGGAGTTCGTCTAGGCGAGACTGAAGCGCGTCTGAAAGGTCGTCTCTGTTGAGAACAGAGAACTTCTCTGCCAAACCATCCAGCTTGTCCCTGATGGCGAATTGGTTCGTCCGGGCATGGCTTTGGTCCCGGATGCCTTTCAGTGCCTGGCTTTTGAGTGCCCTAAAGGCTCTGTTTTCAGCGCTTTGGCCGGTGAGAGACTTGACCAGCCCCTCGGCGAGGCGGTCGAGCGTTGCTGCATGGGCCATTGATCAAGACGGTCATGGTGCGTGTCACATGTTGTGGAATGAAGTCGTCTCTGACGCGAACGCGAAGATATTTGGATTGCTACGGGCTGTTATAGCGGGAAACAGGACAGAAAGATGCAGAGCAGGGTCTCGGCAGGCACTCCCGACGCTCCGCTGGCAAGATTGAAGACGTCGGACCCCTGTCAAAGGAGCGAGCGAGGTTGGCCTTGGCGACGAGCATTACGACGATTGTCAGAAGCCAAACATTCACTTACATGTCTTGAACAACGCATGGATGAGAAGGCGCGCATTGCGGAATCATATGATAGAAACACACGCAAGAGGGACACGCCAACCAAGATGGCTATGCCCAAGCCAATCCGCATGCTGGCGATAGCCACTATGCTGCTGTTCGTCTTCCTGCTCTACCAGATCATGCGCAGTCCGCATGTCGTGACAGCGCCGGGAGGGAGAGAGAAGTCGAACGACATGATTAGAGATCCGAACTTGGATCGTATGGACAAGAGCTCCTAGGTGTCTTGAGGTGAAAGCTGACCAGACATTAGCAACGGACGAACCCCCCGAACCGCTACGTAGAGTAAACGGAAAGAATTACGACCCCGATAACCCAAATTCCGATCGCATAAACGCCACGATCCTGTCACTGGTACGAAACAGCGAGCTGGAGCAGATTGTGGGGAGTATGCAAGATCTGGAGCGAACATGGAACCACAAGTTCAACTATCCATGGACTTTCTTCAACGATGAGCCGTTCACAGAGGAGTTCAAGAGGGCGACGCAGGCGAACACAAAGGCAAAGTGCAACTACGAACTGATACCAAAAGAGCACTGGGAGATCCCATCTTGGATCAACATGGACCTGATGGCCGAGAGCGCAAAGATACTGGAAGAGGAGAATATTCAGTATGCGAGCATGAAGTCATACCACCAGATGTGCCGATGGAACAGTGGACTGTTCTACAAGCATCCGGCATTGCAGAATGTGCAGTACTATTGGCGAGTGGAGCCACACGTCAACTTCTTCTGCGACGTGGACTACGATGTCTTCCGGTATATGCAGGACCACAACAAGACATACGGCTTCACCATCAACATCTACGATTCTCCACAGTCTATCAAGACATTATGGCCAGAGACGATCAAGTTCTTGGCAGGGAACAACAAGTATTTGTCACCGAACAACGCCATGAACTGGCTCACAGACAAGGAGCGCAGGCCGGAACACAACAAGATAGCGAATGGATACTCGACGTGCCACTTCTGGTCCAACTTCGAAATCGCCGATATGAATTTCTGGAGATCACCCGCGTACGAAGCTTACTTCGAGCATCTGGACCGCGCAGGTGGCTTTTTCTACGAACGTTGGGGAGATGCGCCGGTACACTCCATCGCACTTGGACTTTTCGAGGATGTCAACAAGGTGCACTGGTTCAAAGACATCGGATACCGACACATTCCCTTCTTCAACTGCCCGAACTCGCCTAAATGTAAGAAATGCCAGGCTGGCAAGTTCTACGATGGAGAGCCGTTCTTGCAGAAAGAGGATTGCCGGCCGAACTGGTTCAAATATGTTGGCAACGAATGGGCATGAGCCACGCTGGCTTGTAAGACCGAACGGAACGGTATGCCTTTGATTGATGGAAGCATTTCTCGCGTTAGCGCAAGGCGTCCGGAGTTTCCCAAAGTGACGCATGGCATGCAGGTGGCCCGGAGCGAGCCCACTTGTCAAGTGCATTGTACAAATAATTACAGAGAAGAGACAGAATACTGACGACTTCACGATTCGGTAATGACCCATTGATAGAGCCGATGTTACACAGCCACTCTCCCTTGCATCGAAGATCAAAACCGGTGAAGCTGGCGCCTTAGACGCGAAACAAGACATTAAAGCTCGGATTCTCTTGGTGATCTTTCTCAGTCTTCACTTCACCTTGTCAACATCTGCCTCAACAACGCGACAGTAGTCATGTCGTGCGAAGCGAGAACGACAGCAACTCAGCACGATGAAGGAGACTCAAAGCTCGAGATGAAAATGGACAGGACCGATTTTTACGCCGAACTGAGGTCCATTCAAGAGCGCTACAACATGTACGCAGACCTTCTCGGCGGGAGACCGTATTCTGACGATCAAGAGGCAGCCATCGGGGCAGTCGAAGTGGCTAAAAGGGGTTACAATAACGCCTTGAAGGCGTTTCAGGAGGCGATCAAACAGCTTGACCGGTCTGTCCATTCATTCGGTGCCATGGTGGCAGGCAGCGCAAACGAGAAGTGGTACCGGAACATCACAGACCTGACAAGTGAGTTCACTAAGCAGCGAACCACGAGCCAGAGCTAACACCTTGGTCTTAGTCTACCCGGTCGAAAAACTAGAATCAATGCTCAATCCTCACACACCTATATCCGAAGCGCACTACATGCGAATAACAAACGTACGCGACTACGTGGCATATCTTTTCGAAATGCTCCCTCGCGCGCTACAAGCGAAAAGACCTCGCCATGAGAAAGAAGATCCCACAGCATTTGGATCCAAGCTCGCAGTCATCTTATACAATATACCAGTCAATGGGGACTGGAACGTCGCCATGCAGCTCGCCATCATGTACACGACAGTCGTCTGTTCGAGAGACCGCGGGTTCTCCTCCAGCGGTAAAAGGTTCCCAGGCCATGTAGGACGGATAGGATGCCCAGATGGACAGAACGTCTTGGGAAGGCCTGAGCTCTTCGGCAACCACAACCTCGCCTTCTGGTCCATTGAATCGGCTATCCAAGAAGGGGAGAAGGCCGGCACAATCAATGATAGCTGGGATTTTGTGTCTGCCTGGCGACAACTATGGACTCACTGGAAGGGCATTTGCGACGACTCGGAACGTAAGCTGTGTTTAGTCTTACGTGATGGATCCAGGCTGTTGAGGATGCTCTGTGCGAAGGCAAAAGAACAAATCGAGAGAAGATGTCGACTGGCGACGTCCGGGGTTCATTTGCCCAAGGAGCTGATCGAGATTGTTGTGGCGTATGCTATTGTTGCTGACGGATGTGAGCTGGATGAGGCATACTGGCCTAATTCAACGAAGCCGCCGAATAAATACTGGGGTGTGGTATGGACGAGACCGTGGATGTCGGACTCGGCTGCTGAGCCGCCGCAGACTCCACAAGCCTCTCGGACTGAAGAAGAAGCGATGAAGACATAAACTTCGATGTGACAGGATATCACCGATTGTACCTGGTCCAACAGAAGCTGTCACGGCTGGAACCGACCAAACGCAATCTCGCCCTCGTTCCCAAATCCCTGCATGAGTTCTGTGTTGGTCGAAAGCGGAGAAGAGGCAACCAACATCGACATGGGATATCGTGGTTGAACTTTAAAGAACGTTCAGAGGTATAATATTGATAGTGACCATTCAACAGGCCTGTTCACCACGGCATTGACGGTTGCGCGAGAATGACCGAGGTGCGGAGGCGTTGTTCTACCATCAACCTCACTTCCACCATTCCACCAACAACCAGTCCATCCTCTCTCCCCTCAAGAGTCTCTCATACCTCACAAGCCAGAAGAAGAACCACATATCCATCTCCACACAATGCGCCTCCACCTCCCCTTCCTCTTCATCCTCACCCCCCTCCTTCCCACCCTCACATCCGGCCAATCCCAATCCAGCGGCGGCGCGCAAGCCATCATATCCGGCCTCAACCGCACCCTCTCCGAAGGCGTCCAACTCCTAACCCTCCTCCAACCCTTCAACGGAAACCCCACCACAGGAACCCTCGACGCCCTCAAAATCCAAGCCCAAACCTACCACGTCCAAAAAGCCCTCCAAGCCACCTACACCGCCGCCTCCGCCTCTTCAAACCTCTCCGACTCCGACTCCCTCGCCGTCGCAGCCTCCGTAGTAAGCCTCGTCCAACCGATCAAGTTGTTACTGGGGACGATAAAGGATAAGAAACCGGCGTTTCAGAAAGTGGTGATTGGGTTATTTGATGTGACGGGATTAGTGAGGGAGTTGTTGGAGAAGACGAAGAGTATTACGTTGGCGTTGGGGAGGACGATTGCGGGGAAATTGGGGGGTGGGGTTAGGGAGGCGGCGCCGAAGTTGTTGGAGGAGATTGAGGGGGATTTTGATGATGCGATTAGTGCGTTTAGTGTGGATTGATGAGAGGGGAGGAGCAGGGGTGGG